>CABPRJ010000979.1:370151-653353 GCA_902439185.1 Cinara cedri | reverse complement strand
GAAAAAAAAAAAAAAAAAAAAAAAAAAAAAAATGCTAAAAATTTCCCGGTAATAATAATATCGTTTCACGCGACGGTCGTGTTAATATACACGGGTAAACAAATCGAAAAATAATAAAATTTTATACGCGATCACAACGCCGTGACAATTGCCGCCGATCTGGTGCGCACGCTTTACACGGTGCGCTCTTATATTATTACACGCGCGCACACACACACACGCACACATACACACGTACACGCGCACACACACACACACACACAGAAGCGCGCGGGCGCCACGGTCGCGGACCCCGACCAACCCCTACTTACACAACCGGACTTATTGGGACACCGACCGCGTCCCAACGCGTATCTATATCATATTATCATGTATTATGTATAATATATTATTACTACTATTATTTATTATTATACCTGCCGTATATTATATTGTATTAATAATAAGACAGTTCGGATGCCGTATAGTAGCTGTCGATAGAATGTTTTTTTCTTCCCTTTTTTTTTTTTTTTACGCGCACGAAATCCTTCTAGAAAACCCCGCTTATCTTTTTCTATAAATTTGTATTAATTAAAATTCCGAAAAAGCGTTGAAAAAAAAAAAATAAAATAAATACAATTTCGCGTAGGTATATATTGTTATCAATATAATATCGGTACGGAAAAAATTTATAGCTGACGTGTATTGTTTATTGGACCAATAGAAAAAAAAAAAACATCCTAGGACAATGGGGGGCAGCCACTGTTATAGGTGATCTGTAAGCAATGGTTTATCGTTGCTTACAAAAAAAAAAAAAAAAAAAAAACATTTTTGTAAAACCGTAAGCTTCAAAATCTAAAAAAAGGAAATCTACGTACGGCATATCCGAACTCAATTAATAGGCAGTGAAATATTATAGATTAGAAAACGAATCGATATTGTATAATGTTTCGTACTTAATAATTGATTTTTTGTTTTGTTCGAATTAATCGGACATATAGGTCGAATCAGGGCTCGATCAGAAAACTGTTGAGGGCATTGCAAATTATTATGCACGCATGGCGCGTGTCAGAGTGGGGACGAGCGGACCCGTCGTATGATGTTCCGCGTTTATTATACCGCGAATCCTGAAGATTTACAAAACAAAACAGTCCGACCATCTGCAATATAGACGATTATTCTCTAGTCATTATTTACAATTATTGTGCATGCGTGTGGGGCGTTTCAAGGTTTATAATAATTTGACATCACGGTAATAGCGTTACTATTTTAAAGTTTTATACATTTTAGACCTTTAGCCTCCCCCATTAAACTTGTTTTCGGGCCGTATTTAATAAAAAAACGATTGAATATTAAAAGTCGAACCGTTAAAAAAAATAACAAATATCTGGCACGATCATTTCACGAAATGGACCTGAGGTTTCGCCACTTCGCGTAATTACACAATATGGATAACATTTCGCGGAATGGATACCTAAACATTACACAACGGAACTTGTTCCGTCATTTGGATCTCTGTAACGTGAACTATTATTATTATTTATTTAAACCTTATATCGTATACCACGGGTTTTTGGTTGATATGATAATATTCATATCGGTTGATCATAAATGACGAAATCACAAAATTATTTTTAGTTTTATCTACTGTATAAACATTGTTATCGGTCAAAAACCGTCGTTATTTCGTTTCAAAGGTGGAAAGAGGCACTACAGATCCAGCGAACATTATTGAAGTAGTGATGGAAGATTAAAATGATCTCAACCGTTTAGGAACTGAATATGGCATTATAAAGGGTTGACATGGTTCAGAAAATATTCAAGCGACCACATCCAAGTTCATTAATATCGATCAAGTAAAGACAATAAAAATGTCAATCAGAGAAATTGTATCATATTTAACAGGAGGTCATGGTTTTTTTTAGCTGTTACTGTAAAGGTAAATGTACAACAAAAAATGTACTTGTTTCAAATGTAATTTAAAATGTAATTCCGTTGTCATACTACTCAAACATGTTCAAATAGATAACAATAATAGAAATTTGTAATCTTAAAAAAAAAATTATTTTCATTTTTGTCAATTGTGAAACACGAAATTCGTTTGAAAAAAAAAATTATTAATATATTGTATTATTAATAGTGTATTATTTCGCGTTACGGATATCCAAATGACAGAACAAATTCCGTTGTGTAAAGTTTACGTATCCATTTCACAAAATGTTATCCATATTGTGTGATTACACGAAGTGGATAAGCCGCGGTTTCATTTCGTGAAATGGATGCAAACGTTGTCCATTTCGCGAAATGGACAATAACACGATATAGATGCGACATTCACATAAAAACAAAAAAAATAAACGTTATTGTAAAACCAATACATTGCTCGCTCCACGCAGAATCTAAAACATTAGGCTATCGTCATTTATATATGTTACGATATATTAATATGTATTATTTATTTAATAAGTCGTGCCATTTTCATCGGATATTTTCAAATATGGAATAGGTACCTACTATTGGGCTTTAAGTAATAATTACGGATATACACGGAATATAATGTAGACAAGTGTGCTCAAATATCCTTCAAATAAAATATTCCATTTATATTTAACTATTCTATTGACGACCAAATATTAAAGTTAACCTCCACTATTAAAGATTTATAGATATTATTCTATCTGCTGATCTCTCTTTTTCTGAACACATTTCATTTATTTATGGCAAAGCGATGCGCATAATAGGGTTTATCAGGCGCCAATGTTCAGACTTTAATGATATCCAATATTTAAAAATGCTATTTTGTTCTCTTGTTTGTTCGAATTTGGAATATGGGTCAATAATTCGGAATCCGTCCCAGCTTGGCCTTATAAGCCATTTAAATAATATTCAATCTTACTTCTTAAGATATTTTTACCTTTTAAATTTAGGCTACTTTGCCCAATACAGGAACTTGCTTTGACAATCACTGTCCTTCAGACTTAAGTATCATTTATTTTAAACATTTTAAATAATGATATTATTTTTATCGATTTCTTTGAAGAAATAGATTGATTGGTTCCAACTTTTTCTAGTAGGTCCAAGATTACCTTTTACAAGTCATTTCATTCTCAGATTTATAGTTTTAATGAACCTAAAGGCCGAATGCTACGGGTTTGTAATTCCTTGGATTTCGATTTTAATTATGATAAAGAATCTAAACTTTGGCATTTATGCATGGATTTTGAAAGGAAAAAGATAAATTTTATTAGATATTTAGTTATATAAAATACAATTACTGATATATTTTTTTATTCCATATATCAATTCATTTAGCTACTTAAATTATATTTGATTGTATTTGCACATGCACACTTTATTGCCCCATTGGGCGTAAATAAAAATTATTATTATTATTTTTATACATGATATAAACACATATATTAACAGTTACTACAAAAATTATCTCAATTACATTTTTTTTTCTGATAAAATTGATCGGGTAAAAATAACATAAACATTTTACGAAAAATCAAAAACTAATTGTTTTCACTTAAAAAAAAAAATGTGAGATGTTTTTTGGTTGTACAAGAAAAGTACCTGGTATTTTAAAAAATTACCATCTTAATTACCGAGTACCTACCTATTACATAAGACACAAAATTCTACGATAAAGATCCTATCAAATAATTGATGGACACGAGATGATCTACTCTGCTATTCATCGAAAACATGTTCGATAGGTCAAGGAAAAAAAACTCATAGACATGATAAAACCAATATACGCCCGTATCAGATTGCCAGGATGCCAGTCACAAGAAAAAGCGATAAAGTAAATTCTAGACGATAATTGTTAACCGAATTACAACAAAAAAAGAAAATCAAATTCAACAGAAACCGTGGTTGCGTACTTTTCCCCCTTTTCTACGTTTTTCCCAATTATTAAGAAAGCTACGTTGTTAACGCACGTATCATAATAAAAACAAAATAAAACAGATTAAAAAAAAGTCGTAGAAATGTATTTCTTTTTCAAAAATATAGTATCGTTCAAGACTAGAAAATAATATTTTGTGGGAGGGGGGAGGGGTTGTAAACTAAAACTGCGCGGTGTTTTAATTGTATAGACTGAAATAGTTATATTCTCACGACAACAATTTAACACGAACAGATGTTGAACCCCCAAATCTCTCCTCAGGTACGGCCTCGCTATTGAATTTGTAAAAAAAAATAAGTACCTTTACCTAATATGCTCTTATATACCTACAATCGACTGTGTTAAACTTATTTCGTACAGATAAAATATAATATTCGAATTCCCGTTTTCTCATCAACAATCCAACATCACCTGCAGAAGAAGCCCTCAATCAACATAACATTGCCAATATGTTTAAATCTTGCAAGAAAATTGACTCGAATATAGTAACTGTAATAAAGCTTTAATAACATGTAATTTTTAGTTACGGATTGACTCACGTAAATGTTATTCTAGGCCAATAGTCTTTGAATTTTAAGATATAATGTAAAATATATATATGATAAAATAATGTACCATCAATTTTGACAAAAAAATATTTTTAACAGGTGACTCACGAGCGGTGGTGCAATAATGGTTTCGTATCGGATAAAATATTTTAAAATTTGCATATTTATTCTATTTTTTTTTTTTGTACGCGCGCGGGTCAACAGTATATTATCATACTTAAAAGATTACGGGGTACCGTTTCGTCGTCATTGTCGTCGTCTGGCTGTTCAGATATTATGTTATTATAATAGTATAAATTATTGGTATACCTGTATTATCTATACACCCAATATAATATTATAATATAATCGTGTACGTACGCGCGATGATATTATTTTTACTTTCAACGCGTTCCGACAGCGGTATTTTTACTGTTTTTTATGATAATTTTTCACGTTACCGGTTGTTACTATTACAATATTTTCGTATAATGTTGTGTTATAATATTCGACGACGTCGCCGTGTTTTCAAACATAATAATACCTTCGACATTTTCGTTAAATTCGAAATAATTAAATCTCCGCGTTATCTATTATTATAATAATATTTATATACACAAAGTACCTACGCGCATTGTTACAGTCAGCACTCGACTCGGAAAATAAATATTTCGAAGTACTCCGACGACACATACGAATCGTACATCCCTGTCTTATTGAAAACCTGGGTAATACACCTATGTGACACATATTCAACATCGAGTAACACTATATTAGTATTGTTCTGCGTGTGACTTAACGGAATGTCAATAGGTACGCGAGACCAGTGGCGACCCGGAGGTGTTATATTTGAATCACGTGATTCACAAAATATCGTGTTGGTGGGTCGTGGATGTTCAGAAATATAACAAAAATTATTATGTTTTTACACAACGAGTCATTAAAGGAATTTTGGACTGCGGAAATTCGATAAATTTGACAAATTTTATTGAAATTTAACAAATTCCAGTGCATTTGTGGTAAGGTGGGGGTATTTTTGGGCTGGAGTGAGTGGAAAATTGTATCGCTGATAAAGGAATTATTATTCCTTATTAGTGCACCTACAACATCCCCTACCTGCACTTCTATAAAATACTATATTTTATCACAATGTGAAAATAGACCGAATTATTTTGAGGATAACTTGAAGAGAAAGGAATATGAAGCATTAAGAATTGTAATGAAAATTGTAACGTAAGAGGAAAGAGGAGGGAAAAGAAAGATCGAAAAATATGCGGTTAGGTATGATTGAGAATATGAAGGGGTCGCTGTAAATTGCGTCACATTTTAAATTTTGTGTGTAAATTGTGACCTGGGTATATTTTATACATACGTAAATTGCGGCCGGGTATATTTTGTATAATAAATAGGCTTATTTAAAAAAAGTACACACACAGCAACGAAAAAACATAAAAACTTATATTAGTGAACATAGGTAATATTATCTGTATCGTAGAGTATTACTAGGTAATCTTTAAATTGTACAGTTTACAGTTATATTTTTGAAATGTATATAAATTTTAGCCCGGATATTTCGATTTCCTATTGGCTGTACACTTTAAAGTTTAATTATAACCTACAATGTAGATAATAATATGTTCACTAATGTAATATTATTAGCAGCCAGTGTGGCTTTGTATGTATTTTGTTAAATTTAATAAAAATGAACGTTATGAAAAGCGAATTATTTAATTACACAAATTTTTACTGGACATATATTATTACTGATTTAAAAATATTGATTTCGCAAAAAAATCCTTAGACGTAATTTACGTATCAACAAAAAATATTTAGATAGTCGATAGCAAATAGTTGGAATGAAAGCGAAGAAGAAGAAGAAGGCATTTTATCACAAAATATAATAATATAAGTATATGTTTATAAAACAAATGCATATTCGAATGTTTTCGAACTTGTTTTTGCACTACTCGTCTTATTCTCACGTGCAATGGCGTCTTTAGAATATTGTCAAGTGAAGAGATATTGAATTTGAAAATAATACATTTAGGCTAACAATTTCAATTCATATATTTTTATTAGTAATTTCAGTTTGTTCTATAATTATCATTAAAATGATATCTCTATATATATAGAGGAAGTATATTACCATTAATAACTATAATTATTAGAAGTCTATTTAAATAATATTACGTACTTAGTACTCATATAACCTCTTCATATTATATTGGCTAAATATGTTTCGTTTTAAACAAGAAAATGTGTACGTTTAGGTTTTATTGATACACTAAGTATATGTCAACATATTTTTGATTTTTCATTCTAAAAAGTAAAGAAATTATTTAAATTAAAATAATTGGTAGTCATATAAATAAAATACATCTCTCAAATTTTTCACCATAAATCCGCCACTACCTCTACATCTACTAAATATCCATTACTCTGGTTTTTCATGTTTTATCACGTAATTTTTTGTACACTCCTAAACTATGCAACAACATTTAGTTACTTTTTTTTTGGCCTATATACCTTATCAGTGGCGTATCTAAGGGGGATGTTTGTGGGTTATGACACCCCCCTTGAGCTGTAACATATTATATTACTACAAGAATTAAAGCCTAAAGGTATATTGTATATGTTTTTTCTAACTCGTTAAAATTATCAGCTAGATTTGATTAAGCCGATTATGTACCTACTAAAAAGCCAAAACAACCACTGCTCCTAACCTCTAACGATTCAAACATCATTTGTTATAACATCACCTTTTTAACAGTTGTGTTACTTTGTTGTGTGAAGGATTTTTCTTAAAATATGATATTTAATAGTTAAATTACATATTTTTTCATGGAAATTAGAACTATTATCAAGTGTTGTATTACTAATTATAAATAACTGATTTACAATATTATTATTACTACTTGGCAAACTTGATGACAAAGGAATGTTATCAATTTATCATTATTGTTATTACCAAAAAGTGTTGATTGTAAACCAAAATCTTCAATACTATTTACATGTTCATCTGGTCATAGTATATCTTCATTGTCTACAGACTCTTTTGTAGGTACTAAACATTCAAATGAAAATATTGTAGACTGATCAGCGTTTTTTATTTTCATTATTAATACTGGAGATTGTAACGATTAAAATATCTTCTTGACATCAAATGTAGTTGTTTTATCTTTTTAAAAATTAAAGTTATAGTTTGTATGTGTACTGTGTAAAATATTTATACTTATTATATTATATTATATTATTATTACTTATTATTTATATTTTAGTTAACAACCCCTTTACGCCACTGGCGTCATCTCCGGCGTCGCGTCTACAGATATTTATAACTAATAACCCGTTGAATAATTGGACATTAACTACTACAGAACAATATTACCATAAACTATTTTTAAACTTTGGTAGCCACACAAAACGTGTTAGACATTTTTAATATATTATTCATTTTTGCACTCTGACGATTGTTAAATTTCAACAAATAATACTATTTCACACCTGTTTTTTTTTTTTAATATTTTTCATTTCCAATTTAAAATTCTGAATCTAAAGAATTTATTAGTCTATGCATACACATATAAGTACCTAGGTATCTTATCCGAATATATATTATATTCACTCAAAATCATTTTATTCAACAATTTATAATCGTTATTTTCCAATTTTAAAAAATAATAAGTAAAAATTAACACGTAGACACATTATTATTATCATATCCATTAAACATTAATATTATATCTACACTTTTTAAATTTTTTGATATTTTACACAATATTTTTACATATACGTATATTTTTAATAATACATTTTTTATAAAGATATTGTGTACAACGTTTAACAATTAATCTAAAACCGATTTAATGATATATCATTTACGCATGCATCATATCAGTACCTAACAAAAAAATTAAACTGCTTGTTTAAAATAATGTTTTTTTCTTTTTCTTTTTTTTTTGTCTATGGTTCACATATTTGATTTATTTTGTTGATAGAAAGTGCATATTTTTCTATTATGCTATCTACGTTGTTTTTATCATATCTGCGTCGCCTCGTGGCTGTCTATAATAATGCGATTGATGCTGGTTTTAGTTATAAATGGAATATACTGTATATAAAATAAAACGATGGCACTGCGAATATTTCATTTTTATATAATTAGGAATCTAACATTAACAGCGTTACTGTTGATGAAGATGTGTGTATTATTAAAAATACAAAAATTAAAAGAAAAAAAAAAAAAAATCTGTCGTCATGTTATAATATTATAAAGACGGCGTGTTGCGCATTGGTCTCATTTCCCTTATCTCAAATATACGAGTAGCAACAAAAAAAAAGACCCGGAAAAAAAATCCCAACAACAAGACGAAAAAGCCTCATTGTGAAAACGTCAATAACGTATGACTACTTGTAGTTTTATTTTTACTTTTAGTTTTAAACAGATTTTTGTAAAACTGACAGGTTAAAAATTAAAATTCCTAACGGCATTTTCTTTTCTTTTGAATTCTGAACGTAGCGTAACGTCCTTACGTATTATGATGTGTGATTTTTTTTATACTAATTTTTTTTCTATCCTTGCACAATTTTTTTACCTGAAATCTTATTCAATCATTAATTTTAAGGGTAACTTTTTGTATCAATAATTGTGTCTAATTGGTGCATTTAAAAGGTGATTTTTGATTAATTTTCCTTATAGTTTTTAATAATTGAGAAAAACGAAAACATTTACTATAATATTATAATATAATTTATTATTTTTCAAATTTTGTTTAGGAGTACATAATTAATTTTTTAAGGTCCAATTTCACAACAATGTAAGATTATGGTACATTGTAGCTGTAACTCAAAGAATATAAATACAAGGCAGTAAAATTATTATTTAATAATTAAAATCGCGTAGAACTATATGTATATTTTTATTACTTTAAGTTAAAAGTATTAAACATGTTTCACAAAATTTTAAAAGAAAGAATAATAATATAGTTCCGCCAAGGTCGTATCTGTGGGGGAAATTTGGTGGTATAACCTCATACACCCACCCCCAAAATTTGCTTAACGGTGTTGTTTATTATTTTCAAGGTAAATTCTAATAATGTTTGTAACAAAAATAATAGACGATTTAATTTAAAACCTATCGCAAAAATTTGATCAATTTGGTTTTTATCATGTTTTTTTTCCAATTTATTTGGAAGACTAGTGAGAAAATCAAAAAATAATTTATTTGAAGTACCTCCCCAGTCAGATTTCCTTTCTGAAAAGATGCTACACTTAAAAATCGGAGCAATATTTCTTGTAAAAAAGTTGCCCACAAAAAAAAAATGAACATCTTTGTAAAAACATAAGCTTCTTCGATCCAATCAGAATCAAAACCACATTTATACATATATGTATTATGCATATGTAATATGAGCATTATAATAACTACAGTACTAAATAAGATAATAATATTTTAGTGCGAATTGAAAAATGCCCATAAAAAATGTAATAGTTTACAATAGTTTAGAGGTGATTTTTAAAAAAATAGCACATGAATAAGCGTAACAATAAAACATTATCATAATTCCCTCGTTCAACACAAATTAAAATTAAAATGTTTTCTCATTGTTATTCATTCGCTTATTAGCTTATAACAAGTGTAGCAAGTGTAACTAGCATTAATTTATTATTATAACCAATATTTTCTTTTAATAGTATTATCTAAAAAAAATTTGCTCGATGATGAAATAACTTTCGTGAAATTTTAATTTTTACCGCTTTAAAAAAGGCTTTCCAAAAAAACATATTTTAGTGCTGTTTTCTCGTATTATATGTGTCGTGTATGGTTGTAAAAATAATATTTAATGTGCTATAATGGTAGTAAACGCTGAAAATCTGAAATTATTATATTATAATATAAGTTGTTTATTTATTTTCCGGGCTTTTGTGCTACAAAAATGTTTAGTCGAAAAACGTATATCGTAAAGTGTTGATTTACTAATTATTGCGCTAAGAAAAGTTGATTTATTTTTTAGCGGTAGTGGATGCTTTATATATTTTTTCTTGTACATTCTATTCGATTGTCGTATTTTTTTTTATAAGTAAATTTTTGATAATGTATTATATAATTATTATTATGTATTTTTTTTAGAAATATGTAATTATATATTTTGATATTGTTTTCGTGTCTTCATATTAATTTTCTGTAAATTTGATTCGTTCGGCCTTTGTTTATGTTAAACATCTTCAAGAGCCAATTATATTAGTTATATTTGGAACGATTTCAAGTTTGTAGATGGTCCGCTCTACAACCCGAAATATAATCGTAAACATAATATTATACCGTATGGAATACTTCAAAAATTAAAATTTTATAATAATGTAATATTATGTTGACTTTTTGTCATAGGTACAATACAGAAAACGACGTAGACTTTGTTCATTTTAAATACCTAATTGTATAATATTGTCGTATTCATGACAATATTATTATCACATATTACAATAGTATCGCATTGACTATACCTATATAGGTACACGTAATATTTTACACCGCAGTTTTATCTTAATCCACTGCAGTATTGGCGGATGAAAGGTCGCGCAATATACTAATATTTTAAAATATTTTTTAATGAAAAGCTATACATTAGTTTGATGAAAAAGCAGACTGGGTAAATAATAAACAAGAATATTTTAATATGCTGTTTGCATTATACCATAGCTTAGCATTTGTGAACAATATAGTACCTTTATAAATATAATTGGTAGTATATTATATTACATTAATTAATACCTAATTAATTACAAATTATTATCACGCACATTTTTACCATTTCAATAAAATTATAACTGTATAATATTATGTTATATTCTGATTTTTTTACCAGGGTTTCACTAGAGGCCTTCCTTAACTAATAATACTGAGAGTATCAAACTCACGACCCACGACTCTTTTTTGTTTATGACACCCACCTTGTTGAAAAATCGCTTAATATATTGTTATGCTCGCATATCTGCTGGTTAATTTTTTTTTCTGCGGTCCGCGCATTTCAGATTTTTATTTAGAATTGTTGGCCTAGTTCATATTACTTTCTTTTATAATTTCCTCGGCCGATTAAACATATAGTACCAATAATAAATACAAAAATAAATTTAAAAAAAAGAACTGGTACTGGGGGACGGGTGCAACCACTGTTGTAAGTGGGTAGTTGGGAAGATGGGATACATAAAGTTATTTAACCTTATACCAGTAACAAACGATAAACCATTGCTAACGAAAAAAGATTTAAAGTGAAATTCGATTGTTTATATTTTGAAAGGTCATAATATTTACGATTTTAGTCAAAATTTGATATTAACTCTTATAAAAAAAAAAAATATATTACATTACACTCAATTGATTTTTTGCTAAGTAGTTACGACTTATATAGAACCTCATGTCAAATTTTAATACTGTACCTATTTATCTGTTTTCTTTATGTTTTTCTTGGTTTTTCCCATTTATTGGGAAAACTCCTAAGAAAATCAAAAAATTACCTCCTTAAAGTACACCCCAATTAGATTCCTTTCAGAAAAAGTGCTATCATTGTAAACCGGAGCAAAATTGCTGATATAAAAGTTGTTTACCGGAAAAAAAAAAGGCCGTAGTATGTTTTTACTTATATACTTACATTTCGTACATTTTCCCGATTTTTTTCCGTACACTTTGAAACTAGACCACTCATATATATGCATAAGTAAATATTTATATAACCAAACGGTTGTATAACATTTTTTTTATAGAAGTTTAGTTTAGTTTAGTTCTTCAAAAATCAAAACGATAATGTAATTTTCCAAAATATGTCTATTGCCTATACCTAAAAACACATAATACAATACGAGTTGGAAAAAAAAGACACTCGTTAATAGTTGACCTCCATCACTTGGGTCGAAAATTTAATTAAAAATTAAAAGTATCCTGTATCAAGATCCTCTTTTTTAGCATCTTGTCCAATCTTGATTATATTACAATTACAATTGTACTTCTAAAAAAAAAAAAATAGTAATAATAATAATGTTGAAATTTTAACATAAAAATACAAGTGGTAGCATATTAAAATACAATTAAAGGTTGAAAACTACAAAAGGCATATCCTTGACATTATAAACGCAGTACTTATATAAAATTTCATCCCCTTTCGTTTAGGAGGTTTATATTGTTTATGGTGTTCATAAATCAAAAATGTTTTAAACATGTGCATGTTATTTTTGTTAACAATGGTAAATCAGTGAAACGCCTGGGACCCCCGGTGTGAGCTCTCCACTCAATCAGTTAGCCTCTGGAAGTCTTAATATGTCCAATTCAAGACATTTATGTAGAGGAGGTCGGGAGATCTTCGCGCCCATGGTGTCGTCCACGTTTAGTGGCGAGCCCGGAACTGACCGTGAATTCGTTCTGCGGCCAGTACCGTACGGTAGAACTCGACCGGGCTTAAGCATTTCACTAAGTGGTGGTTAAAGGCCTAAAGCACCTAACTCACCTAATAGCGGTCGTGCTGTGCGCAAACGGAACTACGAATTAAGAAGTGGTAAATGGGGACCACACTTTGCTGCATCGAATTCATTTGGGGATTCACCCCCATGCTCCCCGCCAGCCCTTGACTAGCTTTTCAAGCTAATCTAATAAGCTTCAACTAATATAAGGTCCGTCGGTCGGTATACTTAAAAAATCAAAGGGTTACACTGTACCTTAAAATATGTACATGCCGAGTAATACTTCATTTAAAAAAATAGATTCCCAATACTTTTTCTCTAAAGTTAACAAAAAACTAACAACTATTATTGATGCATCGGTTTTATTTACTTTCGTGACCTCGGCTACATAACAGGATAACCACTACGATTAATACTACTTTGATCAGAATAGGTTTTTGATTGCAATAAATAGTAAGGGCGCCCTAAGAAAATCATAGTTCAAAAAAGTAGCAATGAACCGAAAAAGTTTGGAAAGCACTGTTATACATAATCCAGAATGAAAAAGTTTCTACTTTCGAGGAAAATTTGACAAAAAATTACTATGAAGGTTAAGTACTTTCATTTTTATTATCTCAACAATTTGACGCCCCTAAAATGTATATGCATAATATATACTGGCCGGGTGAAACGCATAATATATTATTTTTTTAAAATAATATAAGAAATAATTACGTCGTCGTATTCAAAATCGAAATGCACGTCTTGTGTAGTGTGACTTTTCGATATCAGTTTTTATTATAGTCAGATATACGTTAATTTTTGAATCATTTTATTATATTATATTATTTAATTAAAAACTCTATGATGTATAGCCGCTGTTTATACAATAACGTATAAATATTATATTATATTATATGATTTGATTTGTCTATTAACGCCTACTGATTTTTTCGTTTGTTGATATTTTTATTTTTTATTTTTAAATATTGTGTTTGGCATTAAATAAGTTGCCGAGTCGTAATATTAAAATTCTATACATTGTAACAGTTAGCATCTACTATATATAGTCAAATTTGTACAGACCTTGTTTTTAATTTTCCTGAACAAAAACGATTTACACTCGCGTTATGTCCCAAAAAACACGAATTGATACTTTCTTCATTCCAAAGGAAAAGCCTGTGCTAATTCAAATACATATGAATTGATTAATTTAAAATAGATTCAATGATTTTTTAAATATGTTTAAATTATTACAAAAAATAAAACATTAAAAAGTTTGCAGAAATGTCGGTTTTATCATTTTCGATTTTAATTTGTGGTAATTTGGTTAAAAATAATTTTGGATACCTAAAATTGTCACAGAATATTATATTCTACTTAAGTTTGTATAAGTTTTTTCCTAAAACTTTCAAGCGATTTTTAAACCTCTATAGGCATTTGATATTTCGATTATAAACGTCACAGCACATTAAAACATATTTAACCGAACTTCGTTTAGAATCGTATTTAATTATCAATGATTTATCGTTGCTTACAGATATAAATTAAATTACTCTATGTATACTACCTTTCCAACTTTTTACCTTCAACAGCGACCAGTAGCGATCAAACGATTTTGTCATGAAGAAATGGAGAAATATGGAGAAATCGGTGAAAAAAGGTTGATATATTGTAAAAGAAATTTTAACGAAAAGTTTCTGAGTTATTCTACTTTAAGTACTAAGGATAATAGTATTTTTTTTGGAGATTGGATATCAAATGTTTCATATGTGTAGATAATTTATTATTTGATTCGTGTAGTTATTATCTTCCGTATTTAAAGCAGAATAACTTAGAAAATTTGTATTCAAATTTTGATTAAAATATACGTTAACATTTTCAGAAAGCTCATCTGATTGACAATTTGCATTAAAATATGTAAGCTCTCATTTGAAAAAACAAATTTAGTATTGCTAGAGGATACTTTTTAAGTATTATGAAAAATCTAAGTATTCGAAAATATCGAATTTCACTATACTTAAAAATTCCAAGTTTTAAAATTTGAATTTATATTTAATTTAACCATGAAAAATAGTATGAACACTTAGCATGTTTAAAAAATCATCCTGTATATTATTATACATTTTTAAGAAAAATTATTTAATAGAAGGGATATGCCCCCTTACACCCCCCTCCCCCCGTCTGAATGCTCCTGACAGTGGTACACACATGAGCAGTATCATATTTTATTTAAATGTGTAACTATATAAGTTCTGGTTCTATTTAATTATTGATTTAACACGGAAAAACGAAATAAATTATGTCTAAAACTATAAACTATTAAGTTTACATTAATCTACAATTTTGGAAAAAATAATATATTTTATTAGGGTCTTTAAAAACGCAATTGCTGGGAGTTTCATGATTCAATTTGCTTGCGTGTTTTATATTTCTCTCTCATGCAATCGATTCTAGATTGTGATTCGATAATTTAAAGCCACCATCAAGAGTATTTTATAATAAAAAATTAAAACGAATCCAAATTCGATGTTTTCGTATGCTGGCATATAAGACAAATAATATTGAACGAAGGTTGCAATTATTAGCTTTAAAATTTGATATCGAAAATTCGAAACTCCGAAGGCAATTTAAAGATTTATTCTGGCTGTATAACTTACCCAACTCTAAAATTGATTGTCCTGAATCACTTTCTTTAAATTAATATAAATGTTCCAAACATAACATTAAGATCCGCATGTACAACCTACTTGCAAACCTAACTGTTGTCTATTCGTTCCGATACATCGTATGTGAACTCTAGGTAACAAACTTAAAAATTGTAATTTCTTTTTTTTCATTCTCTATTGAAGTCGTATGCAAATTTTATTTTATAGTTTATAATTCTAAATATTGTCTTGAATGTTTATTTTATAGTTTATATTATTACATACTGTTTTACACGTTAATTTTTTTAGTTGCTCCTTGTCATTACTATATTTACCTGTGACGTTAGTAGAAACTCTAATGCCCGAGACAAAATATTGTATAAAAACCTATAATAAGTAAAAAAAAAAAGTCATTCGAAAAAGGTCTTCACTTGTCCAATAATGCCTTGGGCCCTGATTTTGAGCTTCTAAGCATGGCTCATTGCCCGTCATGCCACCCTAACGCTACGCCACTGATGTTAACTTCTATATTCTATGCCCACCGGGCGTTTAAAAATAAATAATAATAATAATAATGCAAAATTGACCTAGTTTATATTTCTTCACTATAGAAGCGTCTCGGTATTGTGAAATTCATTTCCGTTTATCAGCCGTGCAAATGTAACGTATTATGCATTATTTGTACCTAATGTACCTATAACCGTTATTTTTTGTCTAAAATAAACCACACCGTGATAAACAAAACACACAAGAATCAATATATAACGTATAACACAAATTATTATTATTATTATATAATATTATAAAAAAATGCACTTTTAACATTATTTTTAATTAAAATATACGAGTACCTACTAAAATTGAATAATATTGATCTATTCGAATAAAATAACAATATGTAATAACATGTTAACTACTAATAGTAATTAAATATTATTTATTTAATAATATATGAAATATTAGAAAAGTTATTTTAAATGTAACAAACATTACAAATAAAATCGTTGGTTTTATACTATACATGTAGTCATATCATAAGTTTACCTATCCAATATACGATGAAAAAAATAATTTCAAGTTTACATTAAACATACAACGGAAATTTTGTTTAATTAAAATCGAGAAAATCTAAAATTGTTAAATTGTTAAAATAAAACGGTGTTTACAATTACGTAACTAAAAGTATAATTTTCCTAGAAAATTTAAGAGGCGCGATACAATTATGTGCTGTTTCTGTCTACCAAAAGTACGACATATCAAATTTACGTTCCGCAGGAATAACTTTGTGTATTTAGTTCTAATATTAAAGTGAATTAACCTATCTATAAGATTCTGAATTATCTGCATTATCCGTTATTCCAATATTAAAACTAACAAAGTTGTCCTGGCTGAACGCAAATTTACTACATCGTACGTACCTATGTAAAATGGAGACAGCACATGCGGGCATACGTCATCTTAATACAACTCAATAGTATGTTAGTATTATGTAGGTACCTATTCAAAGGTAACGCAGAATACATTTGTGTAACAACACTCAACACTTAATAAGGAGTGTTTACATAATATATAGACAGTTAGGTAGGTAGGTAATTTTAATCATTTAAATTAACAACAGTTAAATTTTACTTTAAGAAAATAAAAAAAATCGCAGTATCATGAGAGGCGCACAAATTAAACAAATATCGTTACCTATATTGTATACGAAATAATATATTATTCAAACATACATTTTGATAACAGTATATTAACAATACTAAATAAAAACAAATAATATAATAATAGGTGACATATAAGTATTATAGACTCTGTTTAAACGTCAGTCAATTTGTATGGGTTTTTTTTTTTTACTTTATATTATGTTGTTTTTTTTTCTGCGAATACATGAAAATTACTCTCGTAAAAAAAAAAGATAATGCATAACATAGTATTAAATCAAACAATACCTATATATATATATAAAATATAAATACGGGTATATATTTGTAATACCTAGCCTATAGTAGCCTAGCTGTATAGTGTATATTATATTATATTATTAAAACTACTTTTTCTTATGCGCGAGAAACTGATTACAGCAACAGGCAGTGATAAGACGGTGTTCTCGGCAAGTGTTGGAGTGCAGGAAACTACAATCCGCGAATTGACATTCATTGGGCAAATCTGTATCTGGAAAAAAATTAAATTGCATTTACGTTTATACATATCATTATACTCTGGTAAAAATTATATCATGTTTATCGTTCGTTTTTTACTATATATATATCAACAAAACCTTAATTTCGTGGATTAAAAAAGAACAACATTAATTTTATAGTTAATCAAATAGGTCAATATTCTCGCTTCTAGTGAAGGAACAAGGATTTTTTCGAGGGGTGACGTTTGCCTAATTCCTAATAAATATATAACATATTTTTGTCTTGGTTATTGAATAAAATTTCCTAGTCTTTAGGTTTTTTCTACAGACATTACTTAAACTGTCTATGTATAAATACACATATTAAAATATTGTATTGAATTACCAAATGACAATCCCGTGGGCGCTGCATATATAATATTTAAACGAACAACAAACCTATAGAATATTTAGGTATGATAGAGAAAATCTAAACAAAACAGTAAGCGTTTAAGAATGTTAAACGTAAATAGTAAATAATGCGCTTAAAACGGCGTATTATATTATAATAATTAATAATTGTCGATTTATTTTCTTTGACCTTAAAAATGAAAACGTTCAAGCATTTTAATAGAATAATAATACCTATACTGGGTGTCTCGCAAAGATATTATCATTGGCGATGAATTTGAAAATATAAACTTTTTTTGTAATTTTTATTATTACAATCTAATAAACAAGTAGCTCTAAACTGTTAAATTATCATTATTTTTATCTCCCTTATTTTTGGTGACAAACCGAATAACCGCTTTTTATTTTCAAATGACAGTCTTTATTAAAAATTCCATATATATGTAGAATATTAGTTTGAATACATTTCAGTGTTGACATTCTGGATTTCTATCAATTTATTGATGAGATATTCCGCTTTTAAGACGTATGGGTAGAGGGAGAATTGTGGAGCACTATTCGAATACCACACGCTGTACCGTCACACTCCCTCTACGTACACTTAAAAGTGGAAAATCTTTTCGATGGGATAACAGAAATAAATTTAAACCAATTCTTCGTCTATTTATGTAATGTTGAATAAAAGTTGCTATTTGAAAATCAAAACTTGGTTCACTCCTCAAAATAATCGTGACAAAAAAGTAATAGTAATGTTACATTTTAGAGCTACTTGTTTCTTAAATTTTTTTAAAAAAAAGTTAATATTTTCCAAGATATATATATATCGATGGTCACATTATCCTCGTGGAACACCCTATATAGTAATTCAAAAATAATAGCACGCGTACAAATGTTTAAAACGATTTGACGCCAGATTAATTATAATAAACGAATTTCGTGTGTTTGGATATTAAATCGTTTTGTACTAAAGGATTTCTCTTTAATGTCACCTTGATGATTGTCTAAACTGTCTACAGTGTTCGGCATTGACACGTGTCTCAGGTTAGATGACGTCTTTTCATAATACTGACCTGGACAACATAATAATAATAATAATTATTATTATTATTATATTACTGAAATTCGCTTATCTGCAAACTGTAGTCCACATGTATGAGTTGTGTAACAGGTAGTTGCTGTTTTCCAAATATATATAACATTATATATATAGAATAATAAAATATATTATGCTCATATATTATCATATATTATGAGATTCCTGCTACGATTTTTACTATTTATATCTATCATGATAATCCAGCGGGGGGGGGGGGAGGGGATTTTAAGTGAATATGGTTTCTGTTTGTTTTTTTCAGTCCTTACAATAATATTATGAAATCGTTTAAGCTTTATTATAAAATTTATTATAACACATAAACATTAAGTAAAAAAAATTAAAAATAAGTAAGAAAATTGTTGAATAAACATTTTACATTCGAATCAGTATTTTAAAAGATAGTATAGGTTTCTATTTAAAAATTAAAAATGTGTATTAATTTAAGGTACAATTAAATAGGGGTGAAGATTTGAAAATAGTGTTAAAACAAAGCTTAAACGATTTTTTTAATGATTGAAGAAAAAAAACCAGAAATCAAAATTTACAATCCGAGGAATTGGTTGGATCATATCGATTACGAACAAATAGTGGATTATCTTGTATATACTTAAACAACATAGTAATGTAGTTCTCGCGTAGATTCAATTTAATACATTTCACTAAAATTAAAATTTATTGTACTTTTTTTATTTTTTCATTAAGAAGAAATTTACACGCATATAAATATAAAAGCTGAACAAATTCGATTTTTCTTTTCACTACCTACTTAACAAATTAGAATTTAACGATACTGTTTACAAATATAAATGATTAACTAACGTAACGCCACGTTAAATAAACATACCTAGACTTGAATTAGAAATCACTAAATCAGTGGCAAATTGATTTCTTCTTATCGTTATTTTCTATATAACACTACAATCGTAATCGTTATAGCGGAAGCTAAAATCGCAAGTAAGTACCTATATACATTATTGCGTCATTAGTATAATTTCTAAATCGAAAACTATATAATACTTTTAGATTATGAGTGTAACGAAGAAGCCATTCGGTTTACTAAAATGTGGTTTTCTGGAAACGAATTTCTTTTGCTAGGGAAATGATATGGTTTTTTTTTTTTTTTGTTTTATTATACGGTACTTTAAAAAACACGGAATTTTCGACCGATAGATATTTGTTTGAAATTCTTAACAGTTCACCTCTTAAAACCTATTTCTTTTCTCGGAAAGTCCAAATGGTTTATTGTCTGGTCAAAATGATCAGAACCGTTCACATCATAATAAAATAACAAAACGTAATAAGATTTTTTTTTTTTATTGATTTTTGGATAACCTACAAAAATCTTTTTTGATTGCATAAATAATGATTTATCTTTGCTTTCAGTAAATATAAACTAAATCGCCCTATTACATCCTATATGCCGAACGAAATATCTCATCAAGGTACCAACAACAATGATCGGTAGGTAAGCGCTATTGTTTATACCCAAAGTAAGATCTCATAAAGTAAACAATTACTTATACCTATATGATAATTTTATAGGAGATTGAATTATAAATTAAAAAAATATACAAAATATTAAAAATTGATCCTTTTTTGTTCAGCGTGGATAAACGTTATACAATATGATACAATTTCCCAATTCAATACCTCTCTACTCCTCAGCAAAATCCTAAATACAATAATAAAAGTATGACAGGCTTTTTAACAATTATTAGTTTAATAGATATATATATATATATAATATAATTATATTATATAAGTGACTTTGATATTCTTAAATTTCCGGTTACACAAGTTACACAAGTCCTTATTAAACTCATTGTCTTCGTTCAAAAGTCTAACTGAACATTGAAATATTCCCAAACAATAAAGCATTAGTATAGTCATATTTTATTATTATTGTTTTACAAATATTATAATATTAATTAATTCATTGTTTTACATTAATATTATTAGTATTATTAAATAAACTTGTTTACCTATATTGTAGAATCGTCAAAAAAAGTCTTATAATACGATAAAGAAAAAACATGTCTGTAATAGATATTAAAAATATTCAATATTTGGATAAATAAGCATCCAAATATTATAAGGTATTTTTTTTTTCTTATTTTTAACATTTTGTTTATCGATACCTGCCTACTGATTTGTTAGCATTATTCAAAATAATTGCATATCATTTAATGAATATTGGCATTTGGTACTATTATAATTGAACTGTAATTAAATTACCATAAAATTGTTTTTAGATTCCGAGTGAAGCGAGAAATTTATTTGTTTAACAATGATATTCATTTTTTCTTTTATACTATGTACACAACATCTGTCAGAAATTTTGCTCCAATTTATTAAATGTAACACCCTTTTCTGAAAGAAAATTGTATCCAGTTACTACTCAGAACTAGATTAACCTCCTCGGAAAATCATTTTTGAATTTCCAAGCTGTTTTCATAATAATTAGGAACAACCGGAAAAAAACTTAAGGATAAACGAACAAATATTTATAGAGTGACGATTTCATGATTTTATATTTTTTAACTGATATCTTTTACTGGAAATCTTGCTTAAATTAAAAAATAACAAAACACCTTTTTTTTGTCGCATTTGGATCTAATTATTCATGAAGAAAATAGATTTTTAATTTTTCTTATAGTTTTTTTAACAACTTGGAAAAATCCGGAAACAAATGTAGAATGAAAATTATTTTACATTTTACGCTTTATATTTTCTATGAAAAATATTACTTCAGTAGAAAAATAACAAGAAACCTTTTATATTAAATTTCCAATCTAATTACTCATGAAGAAAGTCGGTTTTTGATTTTCTTTGTAATTTTCAATAATTAGGAAAACCAGAAAAAACTGGAAAAATTACGAAAATAAAGCTTTTATTATTTCCAATTTTGTTTTTTTATTATAATTAAATTTAAAATATTCATAGAAACTTGAAAATTGGACAGAAAATGTATATTTGCTTTTTCTAGACTTGGTCAAATTTTTTAAACATTTAAGCCATTTTTGAGCCATTTACTGACATTTTAATTTTGCGAGTTGTTTACGTAATTTGTATTCGGTAAGTTAGGTGGATAAAATTGTTAGAGCAAACAGAAATGATGGAAAATTTAATAGAAAGTTTATTATATGTTGTACTTAGTGGTAAATAAGAAAAAGTTAAATTTATTGTGGTTTTTTTTTTATCCGTAAGAATTTTAATAATAAATTTTGACGAAAATCGGAGATATTATGGGCTTTTAAAACATGTGTAACTGAACTCCGCTCAGAATTACTTTTCGTTAGCAATGATCAATCTTTGCGTACAAATATACATTAAATTTCCCTGAATATTCTACCTTCCCAACTTCTCGCTTACAATAGTGGCACTCCCATCAGGCAAAGCATGTTTTTTTTTATGTATATATATATATACAACTTATTCTTTTTAGATGATTAAAATTTATATTATCAGACCAAAACAATTTTTCGGCGAAACAAACAAGATAATATTATAATATTATTATTTTTTATAAGTTATACGTACCTATAATATCTAGGTGTCTGTTAAATAATACCTAAGTTATTCGATGTCTTTCTCGTTAGAACACGTACATATAAGTACTTATCTGTAGTTCTTATATTATATTATACTCGGTTACTTTTATTTATTACCTATACCTATACAGATATGTATAAATACTGTCCGTTTTGTTTTTTTTTTTTTTGTACTACCTATTACAAAATTTGTTTCGGTGTACAAAAAAAAAAAACTGGCAATTTTTTCGTCTAGTTCTGTACAGTCTTTAGCTATTACGTCGTAGATATAGTTTTACTCGGTTTTCATCCGTAACAGTTTTCCGATGTATATATTATACATGTACATTATATATGTATACTGTATACGTACTATACATAGTTATTAGAACCGTGAAAAGAAAATTATAGTTATAATTCGATGCGTAACAATACGTATTTGAATAGGTATAAGTAACCATTTAATTGAATATACAGCCGAACAATAGAAAATAGGTAATGTTATATTATCATTTATCTGCAGTGGCGTAGGTACCTATTGAAATTCGGTCAGCCCGGTGTGAAAATCCGAAAAAGCCCCGTTCCTATTAAATTCAGAAGAACAAAATTCGGTGTGCACGCCTTTAACAGTATACGCCAAATATTAATAACACCTACAACAGTAGCACACCCGTCCCCAGTGTCCAACATTTATTTTTTAAAACATTGGAACATAAAATGTACTCAAACATACTTTTTTACACGACAATTATTAAATATACGTGCATTTTTAAACACACGTGTATTTAGGTACACATGAATTCGTAAGCCCTAGTATTTACCTAATAAGTATCTAAATAAGTTGAACTTGACTGAATACTGGAAAACAATACAGTTGAGACTCACTGGACGAGGAATTTTTTTACAGCAATTATTGTAGTAATAACAATAACTATACATTGTTCTTCTTAATATCATGCCTACTGTGGATAATGCAGTATTTGGATACCCCGATTCCAGGTACGCGTACTATTGTAAATTAGTAACGACGTGCATGACGCATCGTTTCAATTTCCTCGTGGAGAATTATTTATTTATTTTAAATTTTAATAAGTGGAGTGAGGAGTGTATTAGTTTTACAGCAATATTTCACTGCTTTCCCCCGATCGGCAAAACGGCAAACTTAAAAGTGAAATATCTCGTAAGCGAGTCGACGGAAATTAAACATTTCAATAACAAAATTAATTTTAGCTAAACATCCATTAATTTATAAAATTCTTAATATAGGTCACTATTTTTAATTCAAAATTAAAAAATGGTTTCACTCCCTCCTCAAAAAAAAAAAGCATGATACAAAATTACGATAATGTAAAACTTAAAAGTTGCTTGTTTCTTCAAAAAAACAAATTCCGAAAATAGTTCGGAGATAATGAGTGTTTTATGTTAAGTTTATCACTCTGTATTATATAAGTTACCTATGATTATTAGAAAAATGCTGTCAAAATAACTGTATACTATTTGTATAACAATCATCGACATTTATAATTTTGAACGGCGCGAGGGATGAATTGGTTTAACAATAACGATTTATTTTTATTTTTTTGATTGTGAATAACAATACCAACAATTTTACTCCGATTTTCCAGAGATTGTACTTTAAGGAGGTCGTTTTTTCATTTTTCCAGGGGTTTTCATAATGAATAGGAAAATCTGGGAGAATAGGAAATACGAGGAAATGTACAAAATTTACATGATTATTTTCAAATCGTTAATATTACGGCCTTTCAAAACATGTATAACCGAACTCGACTCAGAATAATTTTTGCATCGTTACGTACAGATTGACATTAAATTTCCCCTCTACCTTCCCAACTTCTCACCTTACAACAGTGGCCCACCAATCGTGTGAATTATATCCGTTTGTTTTTCAAATATTGTTTAAAAATAATAGGATAAAATTGTTTCCTTAAATTGTTATCAACCTCGGTATTATTATTATAAAGATGTACAGTCGCTACTCACTGCAGGGTATATTATACTAATTTTTAGTAATTAGTTATCATTTACGGCTTGGTAGCCAGTGAACAGCTTATTGTCGAACTACAAAGTATTACAATTATCACTAATAATTGGTAATTGTTAATTATTATGGTTTATATTTGTTATTTTTTTTTTAAAGTTTAAAAAGTTGTTTTTTTTATACATTTAATTTTATGAATTTACCTTACTGCTGTAAATGTAATACATTAAACATTATGTATACCATTTAAAAAGTTGTTTACATTTATTGGTATACATATCATATCATAATGACTTCCGAAATCTACTCATAAACTATAATGTTACTCAGGAGTTAAAAAAAATGTAAATTTAACAATATACAATACATATTTTAATATATTAAACCATTTTAAGTTTTCGTTAAAATATCTACAATTTTATATTCTAAGTTAAGCAAGATTAATATTTAGTTTTACAATAATGTATTAGTGTGTACTCTTTTTGGGTATGTAGTGGCTCGATTTTAATACTATCTACTTTATGGATCAGACATTTTGTTTCCATAGCAACAAAATATCAATTATATTATGATGGTTGATTTATTCATCGATTATACTTTATGCAGTAGTCAATTTACAATTAATTTCTGGGTGATGATGGCTACAAAGAAATCAGTGTGTCAGGCTATCTGAGGAATTTGATCAACTACATTTTCTGTTTAGTAATAATCGGTATAGTGGGAAGAGGAGGGTGAATTTATAAGTAAACAAAAAACGTACGCCCCCGACGGCATTTTACCTCAACACGACACTGTGTATAGGTATGCGGTATGAATATGTTTTGAAAGTTTTTCTTAAATGAAAAAGTGGACATAGACACACAAATAAAAAAAAACGCAGATTTCCAAACATTTTTATTTATAATTTTGCTTAAAATCTAAAATCGATTGCAAAGTAACTGGTCGGGACTCCGCTACTTTAGAAATCTGTAAAAAATGATTGCGGTCGTAATGATGAAACTGCTGATAAATGTTAAGAGAATTTAAATTATATTAACACATATTTATAATTTGTTGAAAAATTATTTTTAAATTGAACATATTATGAAAATCAATAATAAATCGAAATTGACTGCATTTAACCGATCCGACGTTCGAAATCAAAAACTATGGTGGAAATCAACCCATGTATCGATATATCGATCGAAAACTCAATTATTTTTATACGTTTTTCACATTCTAGAAACAACATAATAAACATTTCTGAATATATCGGTTTGCAAATAACTCGATATCCAATGTCCCGATAACTTCAATATCGGTCAATTTGCGATATCGGTTTATGTCAATACTCTCTTCTATCTAGTGTATTATACTATTTAAATAAAATATAATGTAATATAGTATGTGTTAGTGAATAACGGATTTGAAATATTCAAACAGCAATCTAACAAACAATAGCAATACGATGCGAAACACGATTAACAAGTAATAAACTAACAAATTTGTAAAACACCAAAATTATCGACTACGTGGTCCGTGTACATTTGAATGAAGAATTTTTACTCACGGATAATATACTCAATACACGCGAATTTTCTATCCGTGTTTACATGTTTTAATGTTATACACGTATTCGTGGATATTTGTTTAGGCTAAACAAATAGTGCTAGTGCTAATTATATTGCATTTTATATAATTTTAAAACCTAAAGGAAATATCAAAAAACTAAAATAAGTGAATATGTACGTGAATATACGTTTACGCGTATTTTTCAAATACCTATACACGGTTTTATTGAATATTTTACTAGATTGTTAATGTCATGTGAATACGCAAAACCTATAAACGTGAAATAGCTAGAAAACTCTAATATCTCCCTATACGTATAAATTGATTTTAGATACAGAACGCAAGGAGAAAGAGGTTTATTTGTAATTTGTGCTTTTTTTGTGTCTGTAAACAATTTTTCTACCACAAATCTTGCTCGGATCAATAACATCAAGAATAATTTCTGATCACAAATTTCGTCTAGTTAGGATGTTGCAGGAATGTCATTTTTTGATTTTCCTTACTGTTTCCTAATAATTAGAAAAAAATCGTCGGTAAAACAACAGCGGCTCACCCATCATATCGGCTCTTTTCTTCATCAAATCGATAAATTTGTTATCATATGCTTCCGTTATTTCCCTATATTATGTATCTAAAAGTTATCGGACGAAATAGAAAATATATACAAACATAAATATTGGAAAAAATTGTACCACGTGGATTAATGAGGCGTCCCCGTCTATCATTCTCACGGAAATACAGTCAAAATATGTTCACATAATACAAACGAAAAGGCTTTTAAAATCGGCCAAAATTTTCACCAACTTAGTACAGTTTAACAATTATTTTTCGCATTTTAATAGCTATTTTTACAAACGGAAATGCTTTCGCAGGAAAAACTCTCATACTCGTAAAACGCTTCAATTTCAATATTTGTTTTTCTTATTTGTAAAAACAAACTTGAACTCCGATTTTTGTTAAATGTTAAATATTTCAAATAAAAACAAAAATTAGTTGCCTGTGTATTAGTTTTATTGTCAAAATATTTTAAACTCGTAATCAATTTTAATACACACAAAAATCTCGGTTTACCCACTCATCTATTCGGCTATCAGTGCAGTGCTTTACTTGATAAGATACGTGGGTGCAACTGCCGTGAGGTTTTTGAAAACTAAGTTTTTGTGGAAAACAAATTACGGTTTCTTAAGCCTTATACGAGCACGAATTAGCTAGAAAGTGTTATCGTTAAAAGGTGCGGGTGATTAATTAATGTTGAGAGTATTTTTTAAAATTGTACACAGCCGATGAAAATTCTAAAAACGGGCACGGAGCCTATTTCAAAAACAAAT
Source organism: Cinara cedri (assembly GCA_902439185.1). Lineage (NCBI taxonomy): Eukaryota > Metazoa > Arthropoda > Insecta > Hemiptera > Aphididae > Cinara > Cinara cedri. The sequence goes on along the minus strand of CABPRJ010000979.1, from coordinate 625,828 downwards.
ATATGTACTGTGCGACGCGTTATATTCGTGTTATAATGTGTTTTGCTTTACTAGCGATTCGAAAACCTTCAACTGATAAAATTATAACATAAATTATCATAACGGCACAGCGCTAAAATTGGCGAATTCTCGTGACGTAATATTTTTTATTTACAATGGCACCGAAGTCCATTTTGAAGCCGAGTCATATAATATCAGGTCACTATATATTAACCCGCTTATTGGCGTCACTTTACCGTATATTATGTATAATATTACCTAACGCCGTACTATTAGGTATTTAAAACATGTGCCTATTCATCGTCAATGAAAATATTTAACGTCAACGATATTACGTAGGTATACCTACTTATTTTAGATTCTGATCGCAGTGAATTTACTAGGTATGATGTGTGTATTTTTCTGTTTTTATTCCGTCAATTAACAACTTTAGATTCTAATCGGAGCGAGGAATTTACTGGTTTTACAATGATGGTTTTCTTTTTCTGTAGACGACTTTTTTACCAGCAATTTTACTCCGATTTTCGAGTATTGCACCTTTTCTGAAACGAAATCTGACTGGGGTGATACTTTAAAGAGGTCATATTTTGATTATTCCAGCTGTTTTCATAATAAATGGAGAAAATTTACGAAATTTATTACGTTTTCAATTTTTGTTTTTCTTTTCTTTTCTTTTGATTCAGTTAAAAATATTTGTAGAGACTTGAAGTTTCGATAGAAAACATAAATTTGCTTTTTCTAGACGTGGTAAAATTTTCAAAACAATGCACATTAACGCTATTTTTGAGCCATTTATAGACATTTTAATTTTACGTAATTTTCGTAATGCACAATAAGTACTCTGGAAAATTTACAGGAGGTTCATTATAAGCCGGACTTTGTGTCAATAAATAAAAAATAAAAGTGTAATATTTAATTTTTTTTTTTACGAGAATTTTAATATCAAAGTTTTGAAACAACACTTATAACCGAACTCTGTTCGGAATCGTTTTTTATTAGCAATGGTTAATCCTTGCGTACATACATTCAATTTTCCCTCTACCTTCCCAACTTGTCACCTACAACAGCAGCCCACCCATCGTGCAAAGTATGTCCGTCTATTCTCTACCTCGCTCCGGTCGAAAAACAGACAAGTGAACTGATTTTTGTAGCGATTTGGATCTCGTCCGTTACGTCGAAGAGGCCATTGTGGCCGATACCTTACCCACTATATATTATACCTATTATTTAATATTTACCGTAATTCTAATCGATAAATTTAACTGATTTAACGTATTTTAGTCATACGACGGCATGATTGAAAAACAATTATTTTTTTTTTACCAGCTGGCACGTCTTGTCCTCCCCTAGCTTTATAACAGCCCGCCCCGGAAATATTTTCTATGTACATCACCGTGGATACGAATAGTCTAATACGAACAGACGTCGTGTGTGCTTTTAATATACGCGTATAGTCTCGAATTTCTCCACTTTCAGCCTGCACTAGCTGTAATTCAGTGGCGGTCGCGTGTGCGGGTAGCCTGGCATTTCCCATTGATAATAATCGTGTTCGGTCGGAATAGGTTTTTAGGCGGCGGGCTGCTACGACACGTTTGTTGCGGCCGAAAACGCAGCTGTCTCTTTCGCACCTATTTCGGTGGCGGCTTAAATTAAGGGACCGCAATTGTCGGCATACCGTATACCCTAGCCATTCCGAATGAGTATTTTTTCTATAATTCCGTTGCCACGTCGTGCGCGGACGGAGACTTGCGGGATCAGCAACAGTATACGTTATTTGTTCTGTGCCCGAATTCAAAAATATCGAGGCCGCTAAATGTCGAAATTCGACCGTTAAAACTTCGGCGCCGATTTACGATAGCAATAATGTAATATTATAATCACATTAATATAACATTATAACATGAATAACAATCGACGGTAACGCGGATTTATTAATCGGCGGCGGCGGCGGCGGCGGCGGCGGCAGTGGCGGCGTGGTGGCGGCCGTCCTCCGGCGGACAAGTGGAAGCGAAACGAGTTTTTTATTATTATTATTATTATTATTATTTTTTTTTTTTTTTTCGGGTATGCGTACAGTAAAAACGGGCGTCCGTCTCCTCCACGAGAACTCCGAGCCGCCGCGCCTCGGACACGTGCGTCTCCGTGCGTCGTCCTCAGCTGTCGGCCGCGTCCCATCCACGGGCACCGTCACAGCGGCGGCGGGAAACCGAACCCTACGCACACTCGAGTTCAGTGCCTACGCGACGGCATTACATATTTCCTCTTGACGCGTGGCTGCGGCGGCGGCGGCGACGGACAGTGGGCCGTCGAGGGGCCAGGGGCGGCGGCGGCGGCCTTAACCTTGACCCGAACGGCTTGCACTCGAATCCAACGTGTGCCGCCGCCGACGCCGCGAAGAAACGGTTTTGACGCATCGTCTAGCGGCGCGCGCCGTACACACACGCGCATGATCTCGCACGCAGCATGTAACGTGCTGCGCCGATGGCCGTTGTTGCAGTCGTCTGCCTCTCTGCCGTATAATAATAATGATAATAACACAAAATCGTCCCCCTGTAAGGGTGTTGTTGTCTGCGACCGTGTCTGCGTCGTCAGCGTATGCCGCGTTGTAATCGTACGGTTATATTATTATTTATATGGTACACAACGTGAATGCCGACGACCCGACGATCGTCTTGATTTATTTTATTTACCATAATATTACCGCCGCCGCCGCGTTTTTTGTATTAATACGACGACGTCCGTATATACGAGGGAAAAAAACGTGATCGGGTTTTTTTTTTTTCTATCGTCGACCGAGTCGGGAAAAAAATACATACTCCGCGCGAGGTCTTCAACCCGACCCGAGACCGAAACGCGCGGGAACGTTACGTGAACGGGAGACCCGGAAACGGTTGAAAATCGTAATGTCGTCGAGCGTATACAAAATACACAATTATATACGTTAATAATATAATATTCGTAACAATATGCACACGCGTATACGTAATAAATTCAAAATCAAGGACGTAGGGAGCCTCGGTGGGAGTGGGTATGGCCTAGAGGGGAACCTATAGGTTAGTAGGCCTTCCCCCCCCCCTCCGTAAATACGCCACTGCTGGCGCCTCGTAGAATAATTCGATTTCGATCAGGATTTTTATTAGTACCTATTTGAAAGAAGACGGCTTTTTTTCATAGGTCGTGTCGAACTCCGATTTCGACACTATTCGAATATTACCAACAACTGCAGCATTGAGCGTCTGAAAAAATTCCGAATTTTCCGACCTTTTTTTTTTTTCATCACAGTATACGGTGTATGTACATACACCGATTGGTACGAAATCGAGGTTCGGCCTGTTTTACTCTTTTAAATGAAAAGAATAATATCGAAACTAACGTTTCAACGTGTAGAAGAAAAGTCTTCAAGGTGGTGATTGAAATGTTAAAGATAATTTTCAAATCCTACAAAATTGGAAAACATCACACTGTGTATTACCGAGACGATCGAATAATAATTGGCAACGTTATATTCAAATGCATGTGATCAATCGTGTTGTCAAAATATTCACCGTAAAAACAACCACGCTCAATCGGTATTAAAACTAATTTTTACCTACAGTAAAAACTGTTGGATCCATTTTTCCAAATTTTCTCCAGTTATATGGAATAATTTTTAACGACTTAACCTACCTACCTACCTTACCTAACCTAACCTAACCTTGGCACCTTAAAGATGAAACGGTTTTTACACTAATCTATTGCCTAATCTACGGGTCAATACCCAATAAATTATAGGGATACAATCGTTTTTATATAGACCAAAATTATTCTGTGGAAGAATATCTCCCATCTCGTAATAAAACACTCAGATTTTAAATAATTTACAATCTAAATGAAAAATGTGTTGATTTTACCAAAATGTGTGCTTTTTTTCTGTCTGTGAGCTACGTTTTTACCGAAATCTTGGCCCAATCAAAATATTATAAATGATCTTTTTTGTTGCATTTTGGATATAGTTAGAATATTTTGACTGATTATTTTTTGATTTTCCAAGTGGTTTTCCTAATAATTAGGAAAAACTGGAAAAAACATATAAGAAAAAAAACCTTACTAAAAAATAATATTATATTTTTTCGAAGATAAAAACGTTGACAATGTTAGACTGACTTTATGATGGACTAAAATAAAAATATGGCACGTGCACTATTAAACAATCACTTCGTTAGGGAAAATCGCCTATATTGGACTATTTTTTTACATTTTGTATTTTGTTGAATTGGTCTTAATTATTGTGTAAACATGAATAAATATGAATATTATTGATGAAAATTTGAATTAAAATAATACTTAAACGTGCAAACTACAATTCGGCATAATTATAGTTTTAATATGCCGTTTTTTTTTTATTTTTTAAACAAAATATAAAAAATGACCAGTTTCTTAATGTAAAACATGTGAACTTATATACTCGTGCGTTTGTAAAAAGTAGTTTTACATAACAAAACGCCAGTTTAACATAGGCGGATCTGCACTATATTATTCACTAGTGGAAACTTCAAGGGAGAATATCTTTGAAACAGCAACGTTACTATCAGAACGCTCTAATATAATATTACCTACGTCGAAATTGATTGTTTATGAGTGCACGTGACATATTTTTTTTTAGCCTATAATTTGGACCACAATTCATAAATTGTGATTATGTCAACATTTTTATTTTCAAGAGATTGTTTACTTTTTAGTACGATTTGTTTAAGATAAGAGTTTTTAGAAATAACGGTTTCACTGTGCTATTCAATTTTATTCTTTTGTTGTAATTCTGTTAAAAATAATATTGTACAGATCAAACATTTTCATAGGCTACTTATATTAACATTTTTTAAACATAGTATATTTTGGCAATTTTTGAGATATTTATAGATATTTTATGTATTTTTTTTTTAATTTTCATTTAGTAGATATTATATGGATAAAATTGTTTTGACAAAACATGTATGCTTGAAAATTTAACACGAGGTTCATTATAAGTTGTATTTAATGATCAAAATAAAAGTTAAACATAATGTAAAAAAGTTTTTTTTATAAGCGTTTTAAGATCAATAATTTCGATGAAAATAGTAACAATTCTGGCATTTCGAAATATGTAGAACGGAACTTCGCTTAGAATCGTTTTTCATTAGCGATGGTTTATTACAACATACAGATATAAATTAAATAACTTTATGTATCCTTCATCTCAACTACTCGCCTACAATAGTCATACACTCGTCTCCAGTATCTTTTTTTATTATTTTTCATTTGAAAAAGCAAATCTACATACAATACTGATCGTATTTAACTCTGCGAAAATGTTTAATTTTACAGACGCTCAATAGAATTTATAATAATTGAATTTTGAAAATCGGGATTCAATGATACCTACAAAATGTCGTCCTCTTTCAATTGAAATTAACCTCCTCCCTCCCATATCAAAATCTAACGAGACATGATAGATTTTTCCATGAGGCATGATTTTGTACAAAATATACGATAGCCTTAACTGTCGTCACATGCAGCTCCTTAGGTACAATGTAATACTGATGATAGGTGTGCAACTGTAGATGAGACGTTTAAATGTAAGATAGCTAAAGTTATTAAATTTATATTTGTATGCAACGATAAATCATTCTGAGCACAGTTCGGTTAAACATGTTTTGAAGTGCCATAGTCTGTACTATTCTCGTAAAAATCTGTACTTAAAATGCTTATAAAAAAGAATTACTACATTGCACTCAACTTATTTTTTTTTAGTATCAAAAATAACTTGTGATGAATCTCGTATTAAATTTTCGAACATTTTGATATAACCAAAAATTTATATCCACGTTAATCGAATAACTGTACACTAAATTACGTCAAACGTCTAAAATAGCTCAATGTTTAGAAAATTTGACAGCTCTAATATGAATATTCTATGCAAATTATAAGTCTCTATACGATTTTTTTCATCCTAGTTACAACCGAAAAAAAAATTCGAACATTGAAACCGTCTTTTCCGTCTTGTGTATGCTTTTTCCCAATTGCTAAGAAAACTACTCGGAAAATCAAAAATTAACATCCATAATACACCAAATAGATCTTAATTTCTACAAAAAATGTATATCGTCGTCTTCCGATTAGGCGCAATATTTCTGGTAGAAATGTTTTAATCCCCACGCATCATAGTAAAACCAACACACTCCATGCAACACTCAAAATCTAAAATATAATATTCAACGACGATGTGGGTCTTTAAATAATATATGAATTTTTTTTTTCTTTATTGTTGTTTGTATATATTTAAACGGGAATTTTTTTTTTAATATTAATAATAGTATATATATACAAGTATAAATAGGGGAATAATATTATAATGTTAACATTATCGAGTGATGATTTTGTATTACATTGATAAAGCATCCCGTCAACAAAATATAATATAATGGATTTACCTGTATAAATTATAATGTGTTACATTATTCACGTTTTATAAGTTGAATATATTATGTACCTAATAGTAATATTATAAATTGTATTTTGATTTTATAGACCCTAAAAGAACAAAAATAAAAAAAGATGTGTACGTTCAAAAATTACAATATTATGTACATACACACGACTATTATTATTAAACGAGTATTTTTTTACACGTATTTGATAAGGTACGCGTGATTTCTTGTATACCCGAAAACGCATAATAACTCGATTAGATTATTAAGTTTGTACTCGGCTTAGTCATATTATGATAATGTATATTATACCTATTATTTATTATGTGTACGTTAAAAACTCAAAATATATTTCATTCGGATATAATATAATAAATTGTGACAATCGATTCGGATAACAATGTATTGTATACAATAACACAATTCGTTTTGTAATAAATAATATATAGATATTCGACGTTTTGTATAAATTCACTGTGGAAGTTTAAAAATATTTTAATCCGGTGTTATGTATATTATATAGAGACAATCCTTATAAATCGGCTAACCGGTCCGAGACAGCGACAACTCAACAAAAAAAAAAAAAAAAAAATCAAAAATGTATTATTACATCGTTTTTTCTCGTTTTCAAAACGATTTCAATTCAAGAACGCAATGGAAATTCGTTAAATTATAAAGCACTCTTATTTCGTTTGGAACAAACATATTGTTTTGACTTAATATATTATCCAGTTAATTTTTTTATTTTATCTGCGAACGACTTTTTTACCAGAAATCTTGCTCCCACCCGTTGTGCGAAGTAAATTCCGTCTTCTAAATGAGTGACGAACTACGGCCAAATTTCAAAATTTAACATTCACATTAAAATAAGATAAATGTAATATTTATATTTCACTTTAAATAATTAAATATATCACTGTACCTATATTAATTTGTACCGACAATAAAATATAATATTCTCTATAAACTTAAAATTTAAAGTTTAAATTTTTGACCAACCCAAAATTATTATTTTATTTTATGGCCCTCTGTAAAAAAAAAAAAATTGTCACCACTGTTTTAAATCATTTCTCCGCAAAAAAATTCCTTTTTTTGTATTATTGCAGTCATAATTTGGATAGTTAATATTATCTTTATCTAATTTTTTTTTCTTTCAACACTACGTTTGTGTTAAAATTATTTTTTTTTTTTTTTAAATTCTAAAAAAGTCTAAAATTCAAGTTTGGACCCGAATATAGAAATTTAAAATTCAAAATTCGGTTCCAAACGAAATGTTATTGTTCAAAATATATTTAAGGGAGATTTTAAGTGTCCATTATTATTAGGTCAACCATTAGACATCTATACCATAAATGAAGATTTCGCTTAATGCACGTCCGCTAGAAAATAAACGATAGTAAACGAATGAATTAGTCGAATTTGTAACAAAACATTATATTCTATATAATATAGGAAATACTACAGCTGACGATAGGGGGGGGGAAGTTAACTGGAAAAAGTTCAAAAGTTAATGGGAATGTTTGATCCGTTTTTAGGGATCGCGGAAATGAATCCACAGTAGTGGATATTCGCTAAAAATTTCCCTCCCGCCCCTTCTAACTAACCGCCTGTCGCCTCTGATAATAATATATCCGTTAATCAAAATAAAAACCGAAATTGTATTTATCTTCCTCATCGACAGGAACCACTTTTGAGATTATTGAAAATCTACTCTCATCATGATTTTCATGAAATTTCGAGGGGATATTTGAACCCCTTTACCCTCCACCCTCCTTCCTTGTACACGCTCCTGATAATGACTGTACATATTATATTAGGATATTAGGCATATTATAGGTGTTCTGATTCGTTTTAACTCACCGTGAGGATCTAAGCAACAGCAAGCGTCGTGCAACAGTTTGTCGGAACAGTAGCTGTACACGCTCGAATCGCAATACGGACAACCGTTCGGTCGTCGTTTCATGTTCAACCTTCCGTTTTCCGGTCCGTCGGTCGGTTCGTCGTGGTTTTCTCCTGCGCCCGCTTCCGGCACTTCAGCCACTTCGGCCGCCTCCACGGAAACCGACTGGGCTTCTTCCACTTCGTTCACCGGCATTTTATTATCTGACGGCAAACAACGGTTTTATTAAACACGATTTTTAAACCGTGGATATAAAAATGTATAATAACTCGCATAAATATATATAACACGCGAAAAATAAGAAATTTATAAAAAAAAAGAAGAAAAAAAAAGGCCACGGTGTTTTTTACATCGTCTGCGCTCTTCGTACAACTGATACCGCTCTATAAGCCACTGTTGTATTAAAGTTGACGAAAAGTCGGAAAGGTTATAAAATAGTTGAATTTATAATATCTGTACTGATAAATTATTACTAGCGAAAAACGATACTCGATTGATCGTGAATCGACAAACATTATAATATATTGAAAACTATATGTCCATTAGTAAATATTGTAACTACAATGTAAATCACAATTGTTCGTGTTTTTCGGCTCAAATATTTAAACATTTTAAATAAATTCATCCACACGTATCGAAAAAATAATAATAAGCGAAGTGTCGTAATTTGTACGATTATTTTCATAATTTGAATATATTAATAGCGCTATTAGAAGAACTTTTAATGAAGGTTGTATCAAATTGTCAAGCAATTTTTAAAAACCAAAAAAATTGAATATACATAAAACCAATTAAAAACTAAAAAAACTCGAAAATTCAAAACGGTTAGGTATAGGTAGCCGGATAATCAACAAAATGTTTGAAAATATTACTAAGGGCTAATGTAAGTATCTGTGAACATTTCAGATTCATAAAGTTGTTTTTGGTTTTGAAAAAATACATAGTTTTTGCGTACATTTTTTCCGTTTTTCAGCAATCATTAAGTATACCACCACTAAAATTGATGATTAGAGCATGATTTCTGGCAGATAAATTATTATCTACCTGTTATTTTTACGAGTATTTCGGAAATGTATATGTTTAAAAGTATAAAGAACTATATACAGTGCTTAAATTGGAGGCACGCAACGGGACGAAACTCCTCTACTATTTTTATTTATTTATTTTTTTTTTTTTTTAGAGTCGTTTTACTAATCATTTCTAATGGGGGGACAGTACGTCTCTAAGTAAATAATGTCATTTAAAAATATATTTATTGCTCTTTCGTCAACTCTATAAATTATAATATGAAGTTTTTTTTTTTTCAGAATTTATTCGTCCTATAACCAATTATTATCTTTTTTTTTTTTGTATTGCACGTGTACGACCTTGTATGATAAAATTAGTGATAACTGATAAGTACGATTAACGGTAGCCGAACTATAGCTGACTGCTTACGATTATTCGATGCATAAAATTGTACCTACCTAATTATGTAACCCTATTACTTAATTATTAATTAGGACTGTTAATCGAAAATATTTACAAATTTTGTCTCTTGAAATCTATAATTTTTTTATTCTATGGGTTATGTTATATGTAATGACTTGTGGAATTTTTTTTTTTAAATTAATGCAGAAAATATGGATTTCGAAGCTCCCACGGGTTAGGTGGAAGTCGATTATTGCAAGGAACGCTACATTTTTATGATTCATAGTCCATTTCTTTTATTTTTCCAATTCAAGCACTGAATATATACAAGTTTTAGATTACCGTTCCGTTTAAATAATTATTCATTAAGATTAATTAAATCTATTATCGATATTTTAACTTCTTACACAGTTATAGTATAACATTTTGAAAATTAATATTTTACAATTTTACAAAAAAAAAAAAAAATAATGTGACATAAGAACAGAAAGACTGCAGTATTTTTAACAATAAAAATAAAATATTACTCTGTCACTTACGTGAATGCAATAAAAAAAACTGTAGGGAAGAAAACGAATTTGAATTGGATGTATTATTTTATTTTACCTACTTTTATCTGAGTTGAAACCAAAATTATAGTAAACCACTGAATTTTTTGGAAGGTTTATTTTGATATTAAATAATTTGAAATAAAATCACCCGTTTAATATAAGCGGTAATTTAAATGTATTTCTTTTGAAAATATAAATACACCGTTTTTAATACCGTGATAATTCGTTTCAAAATCATTTCTAAATCCTTTATTTTTCAAAGTGGTATAACTAATATATACTATAATTAGTGCTGTCAATACCAATTTCGTCCGCTTTTCTATATAATTATATGCGCGATTTAGACCCTCGTGCCGGCCTGATCATAATTCCACTACGTACCTTTTGACCGCATCTAATTCTACAGAATGTCGGCCATTTTTGCAAAAATCTTTAAATCGATGAATAAATCTAGTGAAACATTAAAAGTTGTCGAAAAAAATATTGGTATACTGTACCAATAAATATTGTAGTCTACTAGTCTATACTGAAAACGGTACAATCACTAGGAATAAAACGTCTAATGCCATTCGATTTAAAACGTATGATAATTCACGCAGTTAAATGGCAATCGAATAATGTAATGATATTTCCGACGGCGGCGCGGCTCTGCGTTAACGCTTTCGTCGAACGCCCCAGCGGGCGCCTCAGCGTGCCGTTATAATATTATAACACACAGACGTCAACTAAATTGCATACTCGTCACGCCTAAAAACGTATTTGTTCGTATTACGTGTCGGCATCGACAATATTCGTCAAGAGTTAACGGCGACGTTGTAAACACAACAAGCGTCCGTTCGGACGGCGAGGGGGTGGGGAGGATGTAATTTACCCTTCCACCGGCTTTTCCGTCGCTAATTTTTGTGAACTGAAGTTGCGGGTGGGTACTTGTGGCCGGTACGGTGTATTAAAGCCGATTAACAATGATTTATTTTTACCGATCTTCAACGTATCCACATCGTTTTTTATTCACGGTGCGTTATTTATAAAGTATATACATTTAACTAAAATCGATTTTATGTAATTGTTCTTTCGTTTATGTATTTACCTAGCGTCACGACCTGATTTCATCCGCTGAAAAACCGATGACTAAAAACCCACTCGAATCAGCTTTCTTTTTTCTTTTTTTTTTTCTATAAACCGTTTACTAAAAAACTGTAAGAATCCGATTTGACTATACACTCGATAATTATTGTATACTGGTTATTTATAGATATTTTTTTTTCTTTTCGTCGTTATAAGAGGTGACGTTGCAAGACATTTTTTACTGGATATGCCCGATATGTTTGATTGGAAAACACTAATAATAGAAATTTTATATTTTACATTTTTCTTAAAACCGTTGATTTTTCAAGCCTTTGTTTCACGGAACAATTTAAAAATACTAGACCCAGATAAAAAATAACAATTTAATAGATTATTATTTATTGATCATTAATTTTCAGTGAAAAGTTAGTAGACCCTGGCCTATGATGCTTATTCGTTAGTTCCACCACTGTAATTTGTATAATTGAAATACAAAAGACTCTAGTAATTTATATATTGAGTGAATTTTCATTTATTCGGGGGCAGAAATTATTGAACGATCCTGCAAATTTTCACGTTTTTCGTCTACTGTCTTGGATTTTAAACCGACATCACGATATGAATTTATAATAGTTTTAGATTCTGAGTGTAGAAAAGAATGTATTGGTTTTACAAAGATGTATAATTTTTTTTTTTATGTGAACACTTTTTCTACTAGAAAGCTTACTTCGTTGTTTTTTATGTAGACCTTTTTCTAGGTGGAAATTTTCTTGGGGTGGTATTTTAGAGAGGTCATTTTTCGATTTTTCCAGTTTTATCTCAACAAATGTGAAAACTTGGGGGAAAACACGGGAAAACCGGAAAAAACGGAAAAATCAGTACAATATAAAACAAATATTATTACTGAAAATGAATAATGCCTATTTAATTATTTTACTATAATATAAAATATATTATACATTATTGATAAAGCCTCACTATCAACTGAACTCCGCTCAAAATCATTTTTTCGTAAGCAATGGTTTATCGTTGTATACAGATATGCATTCAAATCTCTTTTGTGTCCTAACTTCACAACTTTTCACCAACAACAGTGGCTGCACCCATCGTGCAAAGTATGTCTGTTTTTTTTAACTTGGAATAACAACGATATTTCTTTGTGAGATTATAAATTGTTTAATATTATGATATTGTTGTCAATCGGGAAAACACACGTATCACATTATTAACATATCATCAACACGTATAACACATGTATCCATATCTTATTTTATGATTGTTGGAGATTTCAGTAAAATAAATTAATTCTAATTTATTGATCAATTATTACTGCAGTATGCTAGATATTCGTTAAGTTGTACAAAATGTTCGCATTATAAATTCGTAACAGCTGGCGAAAGACTCGTAAACATTCCTTGTACATCCGCGTAGCACAATATAAATTTGTATTTTAAAAAATCGATCGAGGTCAAAATATATTACTTTTTATAAATAATATTATTTATAAGAAAGTTTACGCAGATGGCTAATTTAATTTATTCAAAAAATGACCTTAAAAACGCATTTCAGAAGAGTGAACAGAATATATTTGACTTTCACCCATCATTAATATAATATTTACGGGTATAGTTTATCATCTAGTTTTAAAGTATACAATATTATTTATACATGAGTAATAAACAAAAATATATATTATATCGGGACATTGTAAAGTATTTTGGAATAATTTTAAATAGTTAGGTTATTAAGTGATATTAATTTTAAATTAAAATACACTAAATTATAACTTAAGCCCAGTAATTATAAATCGGATAGATACTCAATAGACATACAATTTAGGAATATTATATTAATAATAAGCATACCTACACCCGAAAAAAATATATAGCATTTGCATATTTCTTTCTTTTTTTTAAAAAAAAAAAAGTAGCATAAAAATAAAAATATATGCATGATATATAAATCTAAATCCTAAATTTTATTTCGTAAATTAATTGCGTATTTTACAGTTTTTGCTTTTTATAGTATATTTTTAGCAGTACCTATATTGCTTTTAAGTATGCCGTGTCATAGACACGCATTTTTCGATTTACATTTCACAAATTCATACGCACTGGTATACGATAGCACGGTCAAATAGACTATCGTAAGTTAATAGTAATAGTTAATGTATGGTAATTTGATTTATATTTTAGGCCTACGAACAAACATTGAGTTAGTTTGATCAATAACTCTCAAATCAACCATCTTAAAACACAAAGTCTTTATGTAAATACAATTATCCATAATAAAAAAATATTTATAATAAATTAGTTATACGTCAAGTTTTCAGTGTATAATTCCAATAGAAACAAAATATCTTAAGAGCAAATTCTAGCATATATTTGATTGTTTTTAAAACATATGTACATGTTTTTTAGAGTTAAAAAATCTCTAAGCCTAAATATAACTAACTCGCTGTTCGGTAATATGATTTATATTACGTAGACTAATATCGAATGTTTTTGAATATAGTTGAATAAATATCCGCGGGATCAAAATGATCCGAAATCCCATTTAGAATGTACCCAACTATACCTATAGGTATATAATTTAAATCACAATAGTTTTCTTAAAAACCAAAAATAAAACAACTAAAACGAATGTTCAATAATTCGGTCGTTTTTTTTTTTATATATTATATATTTTATATTTCTGTATTTCTTATATAGAGAAATAGTATTATAACAATATAATGACAAATTAAAACATATTTATTTTTTCAGGACGATGATTATAATTCAAATTTAATTTTTAGTATGGTAAAAAATATATTCCTATATATTCCTAAATATATTCTCTATGTATGGTAATTTTGTTAGCTGCAACCCTTCAAAACTTAACAAATCGATCGTCAATTTTTTCGGAAGCACTGAAATGTTTCCTGTGCCTCAATTTATAATGTTGAATTTTAAACATGACCTGTACAATTCAGAATATCAAAAAAAAATTCGAATTTTAATCCGATAATATTTGTATACTCGTAAACCGTAACAATATTCGTTGGTTTTCACTTACTTTGATGAACGCCCGAAGATCTGGTGGACGTGAAACCGATACAGGTGTACTGCAGTACGTGGACCATCAACAGGAATTTGACTAACAATAATTCACTATTGTTTGCCATTTCGTTAAACGGTATACGACTACGTATGCGCGTGTATACGTATTGTGTGTTTGTATATGTGCGACGTATATTTTGTGTCTATACGTATTATTATTATAATTCCGTACGTATTATCCCGTAAAAATCAAACGGACATTCGATCGCGGACGTTAGTAACAATAATAAAAAACGCAAAAATCACCGCTGTCGTGTAATGATATATCGTTGGGCGGCCGGGAAAGCGGTACACCGTCCGGATTTATTTTTTCAATTTTTCTATTTTTCCTCGATCGCAAATATCAATATTGGTAGTTGAAAAAAATAATAATAATAAAAAATTACGAAACGCGATTTACGCTTTACGCGATATTTTATAATATTTATATACTATTATGTTACGCCACGGTCAGTCCAAACCGAACAACTGCTCCGCCGCAGCCTCCGCCACGTGCATATAAGTCGGATGGAAGTCGCCGGCGGTTTTCTTTCGCCGCGGCGGCCGAGATCGGCCGCCCGCAGCAGCTCTCTTTCCCACCACGGCCATATTATTATCATTATTATTATGATGATTATTATGATTATTATTATTATTATTATTATTATAGGAGGCTGTGGATATTATGGTCGGAGTGGATACGCGGCCGATTTAATTACAAGACCAAAAACACTTTCATTCCGTATATACCTACCACCTCTATAGATACCTATTATTATTATTGTAATATATAGGTATACAAAATAAACCGCGAACCAAACAACGTTTCCGGAACTGCAGCAGACGGACGATTGATAATATATATAATAATATAGGTAGGCAGTGATAGTATAGTGATAGCATTATATACGTATATATATGTATCATTGTAAAAGTGTTCCGGTTCAGCTGAGTTTGCGCGGCGCGCACATCATGTAACTACAACGACGGCGATAATATTATTGTATACGAGTGCGTGAAGAAAAAAAAAATCCGCGGCGTTTTCGTATTACCCTTTCAACGGAAACTAATTGAAAAATAATAAAAACGTAACAGTATTTGTGTACCTGCAGTTATAATAGCCAACGGGTACAACACTATACACTGTACAGTATATTATATTTTGTACTACAGTGGCGTAGCAAACTCTTAGTTAAGAGGCGATCGTCTCTGAAATTTCTGGATAGGAAGGTGTCTTTATTGTTAAGTATCTTATTATATACTTAACTTATAGTTAGGTATCTTATTAATAACTTGAGTACTTTAAACTTTAATTTTTTTATTAATATTACCTAAAGATTAAATTATGTTATAAAAAGCTAACATTTTACTTAAATGTGATGTAAAAAGAAAAATTACATAGATTTTTAATATAAGCATAATATAGAGCCAAAAGTTTTAGGGGGCCAAAACAATTTATGATAGAAAATGGGACGTGAACATTTTACACATTTTCGGGAGATTGATGAGTGGATGGATTCAGAAAGGGAATAAGTCTCAAGTTCTACCTTATTTGTACTTAAGATGTTTAAAAAAAAAAAATCAAGAATGAAATCTTTTTTTAGCTGTTGAATAAGGTAGAGTGGTTGGTCCAACAAAATATTTGCCTCTCAGAAAGTTCTATTTTGCCACACCACTAAATTATACAACGTGTGTATCACTCGAATGGTTTATCTGTCTATACCTATTATTTCAGGTAAGGTCGAATATTTCACTTATTTTAGTCGAACTGCATTCGGATCGAAAATGAGTAATGCACTAGGGCCTAGAAAGGTTTTCAGCGATAAAACAAACACAATTTAGCACCGCTACTATATCCACTATGGATAGTTATTGTTATAAAACTTTAATAATTTGATTTTCTCATTAAAAACAAAAAATGTGTTTTTAATGGTTAACATTTGTATTCTAATTCTAACAATTTTGGAATTTATGACTTACAATATGAATAAGACCAAGATATTATTAAGAGAAAAAATTAAAAACTAAATTAAAACATTATTAATAATTTATTATAAACTTGTTTTAATATTTTTAACACCATATTTAACTTCGAATAATTTTCATTGTTATATTTGCGCCTTGTATTTAGGATCTTTAGGCAACCCTATGACATCGTGGGGTATACTTTGGTTACAATTCCATCCTTTATAATTGTCATTTATAATATTTTGTTTGCCTTGATAACGGGATAATGAAAAATATTAATTTATGTTGTATATTATTAATATTATTACAGATAAAAGTACGGATACTGAGAAACATCAAATGTGGAATAAGTAACTATATTAAACATAAAATAGATATAACAATAAGATAATAATTTCTGATCGCCACGTATTAAGTGGCTGTATACATCGGGAATGTTATTGCATGGATTGATAAAAACCAATGGTTACCAGTCTGACATACAGCTCACTTTACTTGCCAACTCGTGTGAGAACTCATGTTGGATTTTCAATCGAAAATAAACCCTGTTTTTTTGTACGATAGGTAGCAAAGGAAAAAGTACGAAGTAAAAACGTCTTCTGTACATAGGAAAAGAAATATTTTAAAAAACTAATGACTATTATAAGAGGCTGTCAAATTAGGTGGGGTAAGAGGGATTTATCCTTCCCCCAGTAAGTTATTTTTTTTAAACACGTATAACAATAAACAGGGTGGTTTAAGCATGCTCACGCCATTTATATACTTAAATTATACATGAATTCAAATTCTGATATCTATTTGAAATTTTTAAGTATAGTGAAAGACGATATTTTCGAATACTTAGAGTTTTACAACACTTAAAGAGTATTCTCTAGCAATACCAAATTCGGTTTTTCAAATGAGAGTCTACATGTTTTAATGGAAATTCGGAAATCAATCAGATGATCTTTCTGGAAATGTTAATGTATATTTTAATCGAAATTTAAACGAAAAAATTCTGAGTTATTATGTTTAAATAGGTACTAATAGGATAATAACTGCACAATTCAAATAAGAAATGATCTATAACATATATTGATATATGAAATATTTATGTGAATTTATGTTACTTATATGTCAAGTTTAGTATATTATAAGAATTAAGAAGAGATGTATTTGATCGTCTAGCTATAATATTGTATGCTTTTATTTACAAGATGGCCGATTTCAGCTTCACGACAATAGTATTATTATCTTCGGATTGCTTATTTGCTTCGACCGGCAATTCTGCTGCACAGATTTGAAAGAACGTTTGTAATTCAGCGCAAATTATATAGGTACCTACCTACCTACCTGCAGTTTATTTTATTATTAATTTCCCTTCTTTTTCCACTATACGTTTCTCGATTAGGTAATTTCTCTTTAATTCGAAATGGTTGAATAAGATTTATTTGATTTTTTTTGTATATTTATTTCTTTTAAAGAAATGCATAAGCAATTGTAGATATTACCATAAACACAAATTTTCTTTAGTTATGATTAAAATTCAATAGACATACACACATTCATATAATAAGTAATAAATAAATAAATAAATAAATAACAAGCAACTTTTCAATGAATTAATCGAATATTATATTAATATACCTAATTCAATGAATAAAATCTATAAAAAACAAAATTCACTTTTGGCACGGAAACTTGATAGGTATTAAAATGTGACGTTATCATAAGCATAACCATATTTTAAATTACAGCTACAATAATTTTAACCACAACCTTCCAAAAAAAGGTAGGTTGTTTAATTTATTCTGCAGTATACTCCTATAACTAGGTATATATAGGTACACATTGGCTTGCTCAGGAATTTTCAATGGGAGAGGATGTAATGAATAAAAATCGTAAAATCGTCTTCTGTATACCTGATTTGACTATAGGAATTAGTAATTTAAAATCCGGATCCTAAAAAAAACAATTTTTAATCAAGCTTTTCCTCGTAACTTTGCTGAAATATATACATTTCTCGATATTGAATTACTCATATTTTTTATATTTTTAAACGGAGGGAGAGGGGGTATAACTGCTAACCGAGAATTTTCCCGTCAAGACAAAATCCTGAAAAAAAAAAAAACAAACAAATCAAATGGACATTTTAATATATTTTTTTTTTAATTTTATATTTTATAAAATGGGTCTAATATACGATAAGATATGAGTATATGACAACAATAACTTTTGTTCAGGCGCAGGATGGGTTACCGATAGCTTAGTTCCGCATATACATTGCAACTTGTATTAATATTAGTAATAGCTAACTCAGTAGTGGCATCATTGGCAAGCACACACTTGACGAGTATGCAACGTGTGTTTACAACGAAAGGTTTATGACAAAACCATTTTTTTTAAATTTGTATATTAGTGTTTGGAAAAATCCGAAATTGTTCAATAATTTGGATTTTCAGATATATTATTATTATAATACAACTTAGTTCAAATTTAATAATAGATATTTGAAAACAAATATATATATATTATACGCCCAAAAAAACTTTTACAAGATCAAAATATTTTTAAAAAAAATACGTTTACTTTGTAGTTTAGTACGTCCGCTTTATTTGTTTTTGGCAAAACGATGGATCTATTGATTTTACTATGGATGTGTGCATTTATTTATTAATTATTTTTTTTTTTTTTTTTTGCGGGATTTCATCTATGCGAGATTTTATCCGGCGAAATTTTGACGACGGGATTTTGTCCGGATACCCTCTAACCTTCCCCTCTTTCACACAGTATATATATATACCTACTATATTTAGTATAACATACGAGGTAAATACATGATCTTCTTTGGCTTTACTTTCTTCATAAATTTTAATCACTGTTCTCCAATCGTTCTACCATCCTGGATTCTATCTTCCAGTTCAACATATTATTTATTACATATTACTTTGTTTAGAATCAAGAAATTAAAAATTAAATAGTTCAAGTTCAAAAAAATACAATTTAACTAGATCAAGCTCAAGTTCCAGACATTAAATAAGAACTAGTTTAAGCTCATAAAATTGAAATAAGAGTAAATTATTTATGTATAATAATGGCATTTATTCAATAACCGTTTATTAAATATAGTAAGTTTAAAAATGCATAAAACAATTTGTTTATTATATTTATAAAATAAATATTTAACATACATTTTTTACTTAAGGCACCCATTGCCAATGTTGGATTGCCCACAAAAATACACTCTACAAAAATAGTGATACTGTTCAGTAGAATCAACCAGATTTAATTTTTTTTTTTTTCTATTAATAAAGGGAAACATTCTAGAGACCGTACTGAACTCCATTTTTTTAATATTTTAATTTCAAAATATACACATAATGAATCTTTAAAAAAAAGTGAATTTTAAGCTTTTTGCCATTTTTTTTTTTTACTTTATTTGAAATCAGATTTAAAAAATCAGAGTTCAATGTGACATGTAAAATGTTGCAGTTTATCAATAAAAAAATAGTTTATGGAAATAATGAATTGCAATTGCGTTATCACTATTACCGCGAAGTCATTTTCGTTACTAAAAACAACCCCAGCACTTCCCCTTAAATGGATATCGGGTACTAGATATGTAGAAAAATATTATCTTTAAGGTAGTAATTGAAATGTTAAAAATTTTTTTTTTTTAAATTGGAGAAAATTTGAAAAACTGGCATGAGGCGTAGATGCAAAATTTTCAGAATTTAAACATTTATTCAAAAATATATTTGTTCACATGAAATCACCACTAACTTTTAACCATTATCTTATAAACTAATAAATAAAGAGTGGTTTTTTTTAATTTTTAAAAGTTTAAAATATGATGCTAATGCATTATAAAATAAACCTTACATTATTCTTTTAATATTATCAATTAAAAATGTAAAAATATGTTAAAACTTTAAAATTCTCTTTTTTCAATTGAGACACTATTATTAAATTATTGTATTTAAATGTGATACATGTAATACACACTTGAGAAATAGGGAATAACTAAAATTGAGTTGAAAATTACTGCAACAAAATTACTTTTTCAATAGTTAGATTATATTTTATTATAAATAATTTATTGTAAGTAATTTAAGTTGCTTTTTTGTAATAAAATTCTAAATTACTCAGTACTGTTATTTTTGTTGTTTTACTTATATAATCAGAGGGGGATCTAAGGAGGTCACAGTGTACGTGCCCCCATTACTTAAATATTTTTTTTTATTATTGCAAAATTATTATGTGTTAACAATTTCATATTATTGGTTATCATTATTAGTTAATGTATTGTACTATTGCCATATGATCATATTAACATCATAATTATTCTCTCCATCATATTTTTCAGAAAAATGTAACTTTTATTGTAATTAAATTACATACTTTTTCAACTCAAAAGTAATGTAACTTGACCAAATAAAAAAAATAACTTAAAACTATTTTGGTTACAATTTTGAAAAGTAATTGGTAATATATTTTAATTACCATAAAAAAGGAACTTCTCCAACACTGGTAATACATATGTTTACTCAAATAAAGTATCTATAAATAATATAGTTTATGTAACAAAAAATTATCAAACTGACAAATTGAAAGAAAAGTTAACAAAGAAAGAAATTATAATTGCATACAATTCTTAATACCTAACTAACAAATTGTCAAATTATAATCTATAATGAAAATTAAAAACTAAAATAATTAGAAAGATTTGTATGTTAAAAATCCGGAAATATGATTCTAATATTTACAAGTATGCAAAAGAAAATGCCTCAATGTTGAATGAATCTTCCACCATTTATTTTTTTTTTCATAAAACTACATTTACTCAGCAATGATTTATAAAATCATACAAATCCAGACTTTAATTATAACCATGTCATGTTTTAAAGTTACCAAACTATATAAATAAAGATAAAATTATAATAAGGCACTAGAATATAATGTGTCAACATTGCTATTTAAGTCCATATTATAGTGCAACGGAAATTATAATTTCATGTTTTAAGACAATTAGATCACTATCTACTTTAGTGTTTCCCAAATTTTTAGATTCTAAGTGGAGTGAAGAAACTTATGGTTTTAATAATGATAGTTTTTTTTTTCTGTGGATAACTTTTCTATCTAAAATTTTGCCCAATTTACCATGATAACACCCATTTTGAAAAAAAATCTGACTGGCCATGTACTGTAGGGGGTTATTTTTTGATTTTTTTAAAAAATTTTTCCCAATAAATGGAGAAAACAGGGAAAATAGATACAATATTAAACAAATATTATTAAAGAAAATAAATAATGACTATATAATTTTACCATAATATAACATAAATATTGTCAACAAAGCAACACTATCAAATGAACTTCGCTCAAAATCGTTTTTTGTTAACAGTGATTTATCGTTAATTACAGATATATATATTTCTCCTCTACTACCTTCCCAACTTCTCATCCACAACATTGGCCCACCCACGTGGTAGGTATTTCCGTCTTTTTTTATTACATACCTCCTTATAGATTTTCAAAATTTTCATGCCTCCCTCTATGAATTAAATTTAAAGTATAAGATAAATTATTTTTAATTTAAGATATTGTAAATTTTCAAATTTTATATTTCATTCTTACAATTCATCATCACTATATTACCTTTCCCTCCTCTAAATTACAATACCTAAATTTCTCCCTAGGATTGAATTCCCTTCCCCCCCCCCAAAAAAATTAATTTTAATTTCAATTAAATAAATACATAAATTACTGTATAACCTACTATTATGATAAATATTTTAAAAAGCCATAGGATTTCAACGCCATATCTTACCCCTGGCTGAAACCATAAATAATAAAACAATTTTATTTGTAACCAACAATATTGAGATGTAATAACTGATAAGATATATTCTACTAGATATATTCTATTGTCCTAATGACAAAACAAGTCATTGTAATATTGTCATCAACTCTACTTTATAACAATACATAACAATTGAAAATTACTGATATTACCATCAAAAAAACAAAATACATAAATTATGAAATCAGAAATATTTGTTATACCAGAAGTTTTAAAAATATAGTACCTATTTAGTATTTAACATGGTGTGTATTGTCAATAACAAAATTGAAAATAGGTAAATACTTATTTCGATTGAGTTTTGAACAAATGTATAGATATAAATAAATACCTACTAAACACTGACAGGTATATAATTGCATTATTTTAACTAAAGGGTTTTGTGCAATAACTAGATAGCTCTAGCCATTTATTAACATAAACATAACATCAGTTCCCACTCATAATTTTTTCATTCAATTCCTGGTGCATATAATTCTTATTATTAATACTTATTTAAAGTTATCTTCTGTTTCAAATTTCATATTGCTAACCAAGAGGTTGTTTGTGTTTTGATTGTTTCTCGACATCCTCAAGTATTATATTTTATTTTAATTTATACATAGTCCCATTAACATGCTTGCTTTACATAATTTTTCAGTTGTTTGAACGACCTCCTCTTTAGTACTTTCTAACAATATAATATCATCGGTGTATGCCAAAATCACTGCCTCTCCCAATAGGTATATTAATTTTTCGCTGTTTCTTTATACCACTTACTATTTTTTCTTGAGCTAAATTGAATAATGTGGGTAAAAGGGAGTAACCTTGGTATGAATAAAATATTAATAATAGACATGACCAGTTGACAAAATGAGTGTGTTTTTTACCATAACTATAATATTGTCATTGTATTTGATCTAAGATTTATACTTATATAACTTGTAAACAAATAGAATTCATGACTATGATTAAGGATATCCATAAAGTATGGGATATCCACACAAGTCTCGTATGGTCATGTTTCATCCAATGAATAAAAAATATGTTTAAGAGTGTAATTTTAATAAAAGTAAGTAACTTATCTTTTAACTTAGTTATTACGTTTTTGAAAATGTTTAACTTAGTTACCTACTCAAATTAGTCAAATTGATTTATATTGTAAAATTAACTTTGGCTTAGATATTTTTTTTATTCTAGGATAACTTAACTTAAACTAGTTTTAAAAATTAGTTAAATGACCTAGCTATGCATAATATCTTTGTACTAATAATACCTACCTAGTTAGTACTGTGTTATTCAAAAAAATATTTGCTTCTTTCCCAGAGTTGTGAGTCATAAATTTACACCCACAAATTACTATACGATACCATCTTAGTATGACCCATGGTCATGGTATTACTATTATACTAATTTATAACTTATAAATTGAAGCAAAAGCAAATAAAGCAATAATAATAATAGTACCTATGACCGTCATCATTCTGTGCCGCGATTATAGATAACTAGTATCTATGTAGCAGCGAGTAGACAACACAAATGATAAACTAGCATGCATACAAGATATCAGTGATTGAATATATAGGTTATGTAAATATATAATTTTTTAATTTAAATTAAAAATGTGTAACATGAAATATTTGTTTTATTAATATTTAAATAATAAAATCCATTTAACAGTTATATTAGTTTATATATCTATATTATGAAATATCTTAATTATCAATTTTCTGTTTCTATCTATTATTCATAATTTGAATTATGTGTACCTAATTTTGTCTTTTGACAACAAATTATACTTATGAACAGATACCTAAGTACTTAATATTTTTAACGATTTTTTGTAAGTATTAATATTTTTGTTATTTATGCTTGAGTATAGTTTGTATGTAGAGGTCTGTTGAAGTCTATGTAAGCAAAGAGACTATATCAAGTCTCTTTAAAATCACAGATTATAGACTTATTAATTTATAATATATGTATATACAGTGGTGTTTTCATGGTAATTGGAAAAAAAAATCCCAAAACAACTATACTGTCAATAATATCGAAAAGTTTAGTGACAGATACTTCTATTTTATTTAGTGGAAAAATTATCTTCTAATCATTGTCATCTATACATGATACATAAACAGTATAAAAAGATATCAGACACTCCATTATACAGGGTGTTATAGTATAAGACTCAACAAAGTTGATGGGAACACCACTGTTGATAATTTAGTTAATAGGTCTATTCTCATAAAGTTATGATCTTAACATATTTAACTGTTGATAGGTAGTTTAGTACAGTATTTTGTATAAAATAACCTGTAACTAGTGTTTGGTGAAAAGATTTTAGTATAGAGTTGGTACCCATAATAGATTTTAAATCATAATATTATACACATTTTAAGAATTTTAAATTGGTTAATTATTTATTGTTTCATGGGCTGATTGTATCATCACATTAAGAATTTCTTCTATCAGTATATTTTCATTATTTATAATATTTATAAAATCAATTGTAAATGTATGGTACCCAGTTTGAGAAATAAAATATAATTCTAGTTGAATAAAATTAAACATAAATATAAATGTAATGTTGTATTAAATAATTGTGTAGTACAAATGTAAATTCAGTTTAACAATAAAAATATATTTTTATATCAATATTTATTTATCAATTTTTATTATTAAAATTTTCAGGTTTCAAAAATATGAATAATATAAGTAAATACATACATTTTTTCCGGAAAATTAGTTTTACAACCTCAAATATTCTCAAAAATCAGCATGTTATACAAGATCATACATGTTTATTGAGTAATTTTGTGTTGTCTCTTTTTATGAAATGTTTAGTTTGTATTAATAACTTTTAATTTGTATGTTTAAGACCTATTAACAACAAGATATGTCTCAAATAGTAATCACATAAGTTTATCCAATGCAAAGGATACCAATGATATATTAATAACCAATATTAAACTTGCTAAACAAACGAAGGAAGTTTTAGAAATTGTACGATCCCATAACTCTGTAATGACTTATCAACAACATTTGCAAGCATTGAATTCTTTATTTATATTGCAAAAAAATGACAGGTTAGTATAAATATTGCAACTTTTTGTATTATGTCTTACTTGTATTATATGTATACAATTAATTATGATAAACAATATTTAATATATTAATTATTTCCTACACAGCATGTTTGGTTCATAATAGTTTTGGTACATCACTTTTAATCATTGTTCCAGAACAATGATATCCAAAGAAGAACTAACCCGGAGCCCAGAATTTACTGCATTGTGTCATAAAATTACAATTTGTTCAAGAAATCTTGACCTGAATGATGTTATGAATAGTGTTAAATGTTTATCATATCTGGGTGTTTCAGTTAATAGTAACATAATGCAAGTTCTTTTACAACTAATAAGCAAAATGATAAACGAAATGTCTTTAAAGCAAATAACTTTTCTACATTTTTTACTAAAGGAATTATCATCATGCCCTCTAGTGGATGTATTAACACTTGCTTTACCTATAGTATTTGAAACACAAATTCAGTATAAAATAGAAGATAATGTATATTGGCAAGTAAGGTTTTTAAATTATATTGCCAAACACAATTTGTCTCAAGAATCCTTTGATTTTGTTATGTCCAGAATTATTAAAAATATTGATCAACTCAATCCTAAAATTGTCAAAAGCTTATTGCTTTGTTTATATTACAAAGGTTATTCGACTGAAAAATATATCAATGTAATTGATAAATGTATACACATTTTTATAAATCGTATAGAACTTATAGCAGATACTTCAGATATTGAGGCTATCTTAACTAGAATGTTATATAAATATAAGGAAGAATCTGAAGTTTTTTATAATGAACAATTTATAGATGCATTAATTGAGTACTTGATAGAAAAACAAGAAAGTTTTCAGAATTTATCATATATAGTTAAGAAGTTAAATAAAATTGTAAGAGTAATAATATAAGTATTCATGTACAAATTAAATGAACTACTAATATTCTAATTTTAGGGTTTTGTCCACCGAGGACTACTCAATTATATGACTTGTCAATTAACTGATCATACAACTTTGGAAAATTATAAATTCAGTGTTTTAATGTCATATATTGTAGCTTGTGCAAATGCTAACTATATTCCGCCTCGTTTTATAGAGTTAAAACCAAATATTTTGAAAATATTAAGTGTTCAGAAGGTATTTCCATCTACATAATAAGTAAAACTATATGATATACTAAGAGCATGTTGTTTTAGTTATCAATTGTAATTTGTTATAATTAATAACTAATAATTACTATTTTTAACATAGTTGTTCAATCTATCTCTTTAAACATTAAAATTATTTGTATTTTATTTACAGGATATCTTAAAATTACCATGGCTATTATTAACTTTTGACTTAGCTGTTTTGGATTGTTGGTCACAAAAGCTATTGGAACATGTATTTTCTAGATCTTTTCTTAATGGATTCTTAAACCGAAGTAATAATGTATATTATTATCTATACAAAATAATGATAATGCATAATCTATGAAAAACTATACTGATAATAATACTTTCATATTTAGGTGACAATATACATGATTATATAATGTTACTTAAACTCTACCAGGCAGCTGTAACTTTATTTCCTGGAGGTTATGATGGACCATTACCACCTCCAGATGTCTTAAAAAAAGCTACTGATATCTATCAAAAAAGTTTCAGAAATTTCCCATTAAAAACTGCTTTAGAACATGGTTTAGGTGGTAGTGATTACGTGTTATCAGGAGTCAGAAGCAAATTAGGACACTTTATTGGTTTGTTGAATTATTTTATAATGTTGACAATCAGCATGATCTTTTAATAAAATGTATTATTTCACCATAATTTAACAAGATTAAATATATTTAATTTTAGATCATATATTAGTAATGAGACCTGGAGGATATCCTGTTGCCATTCAAAATGATGATAAATCAAAATTATTATTGGAAAACATCATACAATCCTACAAAAACTATTTAGTGTATGTTACTATTTGCTATAATTATTACGACTATAATTTGTTCATATTTTTGTTTATGTAGAATTGGCATAATGGTGAACAAACCCAATAACTATGTCATCAACTTGAATTGTTTAAGAGGTACATTTATGTTGACTAACAAGATGATAGAAGCTACAGGATTAGTATTATTGCAGATATCCTTAGAAGTCTGGGATGGACTTCTGGATTATGAAAAAATACCTTATATAATGAGAGAATTAAAATCAAAAACTGATATTAATGTATTAACAGATAAAAACATACATTAATTGTTTACCATTATATTATAATAGTTGAATAATTTTACAAAAAATACACAATTTTTATATAGTGTGATATATTTTTTAAATTAACTTTCTTAGGTGTCAAGAACTAGTTATAATGAAAAACCAATAGAGGGGTTAGTGTTTCAATTGTACCTTATATAACAGAATAAAAATAATTTTAAATATATTTTAGTATTAAAGGTTTTGTGACATGTTATAAATAGTAATAGAGATCTTAAAACTTAGTATGACATATTTTATTTAGCTAAATCAAATAGTTTATTAACAAATGTGTGTTTATCAACTTTTAGTCAAATTGCCACAGTTTAGTTCAACTTATACATATATTAATATAAATTGTCTTAATATTCTACAATAATTATTTTTTAAATTAACATTCTAAAAAGGGTTTCGAATTAATTTTGAAAATTATGATTTTACTAGTAAACGTATTTAACATAATGAATATAATTTAAAGGAGTAAAATAAAATAATCATGCTTAGCATTTTATATAAACTACTGCACTGATATTGAAATAAATTTATTTTCAACGAATGAAGAATTTAAATTTTCATAAACAAAATTATTATATAAATTATACTTGTTATTCATATTCTATTGTCCAATTATTTTATATTTTATGCATTTTTATTATAGCAACAAGAACGTCTACCTAATGGTTTTATAGCTGGAGATTGCTGAGCAACCATTAAGTCAGCTGTCAATCGACCACGAGTCTTATTTTTACCTTGTTTCAAATCATTTTTATTTTGTACTAAATTTTTAGATTTTAACTCCATTACAGGCTTTTCCAACATTTCTGATTTATAACGTTCACCTTGAATATTACTAAATTGTGAACTTCTTTTTTTGAGTTTTGATTTCAGACCTTTGTCACCAGAGCGCAAGTTCGTTTTTCTACTGTTTGTTTCAGGTGTAACAGATCGGTTTGAGGTTTTACGTCTTGTAATTTCCGGAGTTACTGATCTAGATGAGGAATCCGAAATATTTAAATCAGTTCTATTGTTTTTTAAATATCTATACTGTTTGCTATTATCAGAGCTGAAACTAGATTCAGATATATTACGGTTTTTTCTTTTTACAATTGAAACTGCATTTTTTTTCCCCAAACCCTTGTTCTGATTTTGAATGTTTTTTTTTTTTTTTTCTGATGCTTTCTTTTTTATTGCAGTTTTATTATTCTTTCGTGTTAATTTTTTTGTCTTTTTAGTTGGACCTTGTAGTTCTTTTTCCTCAGATTTGTCAAATGTACGCAATGATCTTCTTATGTTTGGAATTTCTTCATGTTCTATCTTACTTACTTTAGTTGAAGAAGTACCAGTCCCCTTAAAGCTATTTTTTGAATATACTGAAGAAACAGATTTAATCCTTGTTTTGCTTGGACCACGGTGTAACTTAATTTTATTGGTTCTATCATTTACACCTTGAATAATATTAAATTAAATATTTATGCTAATAATAATAATAATAATCAATATCCTAAGGCTGTCCAATTTACTTACCATATTTCACCTTTTTTTTTTTAATTTTATTCAATCGTTCTTTAATTAATGGTTTGTATTGTTTTGGTAATTCAAATAATTTTTTACTTGTTTTAACATTTGACATTTCCTTAGAATCCTGTAATGTAAAAAACAATAGTAAATTTTTTCTTCTTTAGCCTTCACTATCTCAACTATTTGGAGTTAGTCACTCATCTTAAATTTCTACTTCCCCAATTCCTTCTCTCATACATCCACTGTCCCCATTCTTAATCACATTGAACCACCTCTTTTTTGGTCTTCATATTCCCCTCTTTCTGTCTACATTTATTTACATTGCAATTATTAGTACGATTCTGAATCATCTCTCTTCATGACATGTCCAAACCATCTCAGTCTTATTTTCTCTAATTTTTTTTCTACTGCCTTTTACCTCTATGTTTTCATTACTTATCCTATTTTCTCTCGTCACTTTATTTCTCCACCTAAATATTCTTATTTCCACTACACTCATTCTCCGTTTTATTTATTTGTCTACTGCCTAACACTCTGAATCATACAACATAAATCTTTTCTTTACACTCTTATAGAACTTAACTTTGTCTTATTGGAATTATCTTGTCACATAAAACACCTGATGTTTTTCTCCACTTTATACAACCACAATTATGTAACATTATGTTTCCCCTCCTTACCAAAAAAACAGTTCTTTAATGCAAAAGATCCTAGGTACTTAAAACTATGAACATGGTATACAACATCACCACTTATTATCATTAGCTGCCCCTTCCTGTTTCTTCAACTAATACTCTATATGCTCTGCTTTACTTTAAAAATTAATTAGATACTTATGTAAATTATTCATAAAATAAAATAGAAAGAAATCTATAAAATTTATCATTTACAGCAGCTTCTATATTCCATCTAGAGTTCAAATATTCGAAGATGCACTTAAATGGTATGCTAATTTTAAGTTGTTCTCTGATATTATCTTGTATGATAAGTACGTTTATAAATTTCTTAATTCCTAAAACAAACAAAATTAATTAATTAGTTAAAATAAAAATTGATTCATGAAATCAATGTAAAATATAGTATCAATTTAGGCATATCAACCATATTAAAAGTTCATTCATTTGTATGTTTTTACTGGGTACCTAAAAGATCAGACAGAAGTTGGAATTGTATCTAATTAATTTAAAAATGTTATTTTATTTTTATTTTTGAATATTAGTTACATATTTTAAAATAAAATGGTTATTTACTGCATATTGCATTTATTTTGGTTTCAAAAGTTTATAATTTACAATAACTGTCAGAAATTGTGTTAGGAGAAGAAGCAATGGATAGCCTTTCAAACTAATGATTTTATACATTTATTTATTTTTGGAAATTATGCCTAATGACAATATACATAAGGAACAGTATAGATAAAAAAAAAGTATTTAAGAATATTTACAAATATAATCAAGTTATATAGACTTAAAATTTAAAAAATTGATAAGTGAGGCCTTAAAATCAAACTAGAGCAGTATCAATATTAGAACTATTTGCATTACGCAGCATTCTGTGAAAGGGGTGATTTTTATAATTTCATTATTATAATTTTTTTTTTTTATAAGTTTTAAAATCAAAATTTAACAAAAATCTTAAATATTACGGCCTTTCAAAACATGTATAGGTAACCAAACTTTGTTCGGAATGGTTTTTCATAAATAATGGTTTATTATTAGTTATAGATATAAATTAAATAACTTTATGTATCCCCCCTTCCCAAATATCCACTTACAACAGTATCCGCATTAGTCCCCAGAATCGGCTGTTTTTTTTTTTAGAAGTTATATTAATATAATTTAAAGACAATTTTCATTTATTTTTTGTTTAAAACACAGAATTTATAATTCTATAGAATATAGATAACTGTGTAATCAGAATTTTTCTGAAACTATTATATTAGAGGTTTTCGCAATTTGAAGTTAAATGTATTTTTAATGTGCATCTAGAAAACCAACAGAGTAACTTGCTCACTCGAACTATTTTATATAAAAAAATTGATTTGAAGTTACGATAATGATGTAACAGAATATTCTTTGTTTCATTAAATTAAAAATATGTTACCTATATAAACATATAAAAAACGTCTTAAAATATTTAATGACAATTGACAACATAAATATTAAATATAAGGTGCAATAATTATATTGACTTTAGTTGTACTATGTTTGAACAAGTATCCCATGTGCCACGTTAAGAATCATATCACTGTATTTGCAAACTAATTTATGCTATATAATCAAAATCAAAAACTTCAGACTTTGAAATTAATGGTCTGCGTCAATTTTTGTTTGCATTCAGTGAAAATAAGTATATTAGATAAAAGTAAGGGTGCCCCAAAACTAGAAATATAAGTACTTTATTTTTATTAAATACAGATATTTTTAGTGTTTTAAGAGCATATTTTCATAATTATAAATACATTAACTTCCAAAACCAATTATAACAGATAGGTGTAAAGATATTATTTTTTTTATACTATAAAATGAAAGTGAATTTTACTGAATATATTATCAAATACTATAAAAAATACCTATTGGAAAGTTGATAATTAATTGGCGATTTTAAAAATGTCCTCAGTTTCAGTATTGGTTACCTACCTTTGCCCTTTATTATTATTGTTGTTCATTGATTGATACTATTAGATAGTAATAATCAAAAATCAAATAAAACCAATAACTCATAGTATTTGTTGATGATGGACTATACTTAAACTTCCACAAAGATCGAATATTATTATTTATTTCTAAAACTATAAATTATTACAAACACATTAATAATATTTAATTTCTACTAAACTTTGTACAATTGATAATTCTTAAATAATAAACAAAAACAATTGTAGGTAGGTATTCATATACAACACAATAAATGTAATAAAATAAATGATATATACAGAATATTTATTTTTATAAATAGGTAATCTAGATTTAATTTCCCAGTATAATAACAGTAAATTTGTACACAATTTTTTTAAAGAAATTTTACAAATTTATAAATTATAAATTATAATTTATAATTATAAAATAAAATGATAATATTATGTTAAAAGTTGATCATCACCATGGATAATTAGCATGTGCTCTAACATGGATCAAATGGTAACAAAAATAATAATAGTAAGGTAGGCAATCAATAGTGAAACTGAGGATTCTGTATGTCTCCGCAGATTATCATCGACTTTCTGGTATTATCATTTATGGAATTTGATATTATTTAGACATTCAAAATAATAACTGACCTATAGCTATTTCAGCAATTAGTGAATTCTGGACATTTTAGAAGCAAATTTTACAATAGGTACCCATCTAATTTAAAATGTTGAAACCATAAACAGATAAGTATTAAAAAGTAACATTTAGACTTTTTGAACGTACCATTACATAAGTCATAAATCCCTTATTATAAAATATACAATATAAATAAACATTAATAGCACGTACCAAATGGTTTAAGATTAATCATATGAAATAAAAAATATTTTTCTATTTGTGGGGTCCATTTGAATCTTGTTACATTGGCTTCGACCAATGATTTTTTCCTCATTGACACGGAATTCATTACAGTGGATGATAGGTAAGGAAAAACAAAAGTTTAAATTAAATCCAGTAAAATGAAACGTCTAGTTATTTTTATTACGTAAGATCACAATTTAAGAGACAACAGAAACAAAAATTAACTTAACTGGGTCGGTGTAAACAATCACATTATTATAATATTTACAGCCATTTCATATGATAAACAATGCGATAACACGAGGGGATCGAGAGCAAAATTCATCAACCAATCAGATCGCTTATAAATCGAACATATCTTATCACTGTCTAATCACGCGCGCTTTTAGTTTTTAAGTATGAACTATACGTTTGCATTTAATTAATATTTCACAATATTTTCTATTATTTTATAATGTCTTCGTCTTCTTTTATGTGTTTGAAATGTAAAAAAGTGTTTGGGTACCGTGGGAATTTATTATCACATGAAAATAAATGTGGTATAGTAAATAATAATGAAAATAAAACAGGGATTAAATGTCCAAACTATAAGTGTGGACAATTATTATTCACCGGATATAGTTTATTAAGAAAACACGTCGAAGATTTCCATAAAATTTCTATAAATAAAGAACGTCATTACTTCCAAACTCTGAATGGTACGTATGAGCTTGATGTAGTTAAATAAAAAGTGTGTAAATAGTGTATAACTGTTGACTAAAAATATTTATTTTTTTGTAGATTTTAAGGATTGGAAACTAAAAATTGATATAGAGAGTGTTTGCTCATATGTTTCCAAATCAACCGCTTGTCTTAAAAATGTAAAACGAACCTATTATTATTGTCATCGTAATGGTTACTTTAATAGTAAATCGCGAGGCGTCAGGCGCATTAAAAGCCAAGAAAGCAATAAGATAGGTTCAACATGCACGTCATCAATGGTAAATACTAAATAATAAATATGATGAAATACCATAAAATATAACTGCCTTCTAGTTTCCACTAATAATAAATTTCCTCTAAAATTATTTAGGTTATGACAAAAGATACAAATGGAATCAACATTTAGTAACACACATTTTGGGCATGGGTCTAACTTAGGTAGATGTAGATTAACTGCTGATGAACGAGCAGTTTTAAAACTCCTCCAGCCACCGGTGTTGAACGTAAAATATTAAACACTCATAATACTAATGACCATTCATACTAAACTAGTAAATTCTTTACCAAATATAGGAAAGTACATTGTATTTTCATATTATTTCTTATTATTATTAGTTCATAAGTGTTATTAGTTTTTTTTTTAAAACTATAATTAAAGACAAAAAGAAAAAAAAAAGGATTATTTACTTGATTGTATTAAGATTAATAATTATTATAATATACCCATTATAGAGGTGATATTAGATATATTTTTTTAATTTGAATCAATCTTTTTCAATCTTTTTATTATGTTTATTTAAAAGTTATTATTAATCAGGTTTTTTTCAGATAAAATAAATACAATTATATACAACATTTATTCATCATTATTTACCTAGATATAAAAAAAATTTAAGATATAATTTGAATACTCTGTGTATAAATTAATAATTTTTATAGTTTGGACATTTAATCCCTGTTGTCAAATCAACGTTGATTCCAGTTGTATCTTATGTCACATACTCATCATAATTAAAATGAAAATGAAATGTTAATTAAAACATTGTAACACCACTAAAAATGTTCAAATGCAAACGCATAGTTCATACTTAAAAACTTAAAGCGCGCGTGATAAGACAATGATAAGATATGTTTGATTTATAAGCGATCTGATTAGTTGATGAATTTTCTTCTTGATCCCCCGTGCGATAACCTTCTTTATTTATCTTACGGGTAGAGGACAGTTGTTTGAAAATGATAAGAATAATTACTCAGATCATATTCATACTATGATCTAAGGATATAGCAACTGATCGTTGATTCATTTACAAGAGGGCTATAAAATGTACGAAAATATTTTATCCAAAACATATTTCAATCAGGGCCTAAAATTCTGTATCCCCTGAATTACAAATGTGTGTCCGAAATTGTATAATGTGTTTTTAGTTTTAATTAGTATATTATAATAAATAATAAAATATATTATACAATAAACGAAATAATTATTTTTATTCATATTTTTTTAAAAACCGTGCAGTATTCCAAATTGCCGCGTATTGTGTGCAAGTTTGAGAAACCGTGAAACCACCGAAAGCGCCACTGCGGAGTCGCTAGTTTCGGGAAACGTACTGTACTTGTATTTATTTTGTGTGACATAAATGTACTTTAACTCCCTAGGGATTATTTTCCAAAATGTGTGTTTTTGCATACTTGATTTAACGGTACTTTCAAAAAAAGTCGCTCAAACTTCATTTGGAAATTATGGTAAAAAAATCTTCAAAAAGTTTGATTTTTCTAAAATATCGTGTTTTTGAGTTTAAAATACCAAAAATGTATATTTTTGGAATTACATTTATATTTATAGAATATTTTTTTTTGGAAATGGCAGTCAGTGCTCGAATTTCGGGGGGACGAAGTATTTGGGGTTATTTTTAAGAAATGTAAGCGTACCTTTACTATATGTTTGAAGTGGAACGCATGGGACGCAGTGGTGGATACAAAGAGTGTGCTATGACGATCACTCCTCTTTGAGTCTTTTTTTTTTACAATTTTTGTATTTTATAATAATTGTTTATTTAATATATACTTTTTTTAGTAAAATCCACCTCCTTTGAACAACCCTAGGATCTGGCACTACCTAATATTATCGTAAAAACATGATGCTATACATTTTGCATTTTTATCAACATATATTTCATTAAAATTTGAACTTAAAGCGCTTACAAAACAAATCATTACATTTCGTTGAATTTTTTCATGCAACTAAAAATTTGCCAAAATGATTTTAAAATTGTACCATGTCTGGAAAGGGCTGTATAGTAGAGACTATACCTATAAAAGTATTCAGTAGAATTTCTGACCTCTAGGTTATATTTTATTGAATAAACAAAATAGAATAAAACAAAAGCAGTAAATGTATCAGTTACAAGTTTTCCCTGTGTTTTTTCTAGGGGTTAACTCATAATTAATAATACTACAAAGAAAATCGAAAAGGAACTTCCTTATTGCACCGAAACAACAATTTTTACTAGGAACCATCGCCTCTAAAGATGATAGTTGGAGCGAGATTTCTGGTAAAAAAGTTGTTCACATACAGAAAAAGAAAAATACTTCATCACAAGGGCGTCCGCAGAAATATAAACCCGAGGAGGGGTAAAGTCAAAAGTATAAGACTTTTTTTTACAACTTACAATGTACAAGGTATCATGGCTTAAATATTTAAGCCATGCAAGCAATAAAACAATTAATATTTATTAAAATATTTCTCCCGCTGAAGGGGGGAGGGTAAATGCCTCCTTTTCCTCTCCCAAATTGTTTAGGTGTTCATTACTTCCACAATGGCTTCAGTCCCCCTCAAATCTTAAATCCTATTTGTGCTCATGAGCAGGAGGGACTTAACTTAACCGTGAGTCCATCCCCTTGGTCGCGCCACTGCATTATTATTAAGCATTATTAAGGAGGAAAATCGATTAAAATCACAGTCGACTCAGTTTATAGTTATTTATTATTGCATTGTATTGCAGTAATATTTCTGTTATTCATCCGTTTAACAATAGTGTCGACATTCGATTATAAGTAGGTCCACGGTCTTAGATCGTGGATAGGGCTTATAAAATCACATCGAGTACCGGAGTACTTTATGTACTAATATCAATCGAGTATCGGACAAACGTCACATAACAAAATTCCTGATTCATATTTCGCAGAGCTTACGACACGGGCAGTTGCGAGCGTATACGTCGTATCTGCCCCACTTCAGAAAATATGTACGTCGAGTTATGCGCATGGACCAATGACAAATGACAATTTTATAGTGGCACTGTTATCGTTTGTTATCATACGAGTATATGACTATTCATTTTTGATTTACAATGCGAGTGAAAATTAAAATATAAAATACAATAAAAAAAAACAATTATCCCAATTATATTATTTTACGCTTTGTTATAATTGATAATATTATTTTTCCTAGTATTATTCATAGTACACACGTACGACGTCGTTTTATACGGTTGATCGATTTGAGAACGCACGATTAAGTTCATATTTGTACCACCGGATCATTGAAGTGTTGTTACTTACCTATATTCATTTCAGTGCTATTAAATTTCGTATTTTTTTTTTTATTTTCTTAAATTTTGTACTAATACATACTTAGTCATGGATGACACATCCGAGTTGTCCAGTGATATATCTACAATTGATAACAGTGTTTCTGATCTTGTTATTAATCCTACAAAAAAGTATTACCGGAAAACAGCTCATAGGTACGTTTTAAACATAATATGATTATAGCAATTTGGATTTGTATAATAATATTGTATGTAAATAGTAATAACCATAATAATCATATATATATGATAGGTAATACCTCCAATTATTTTCTATTAGATTAAACATCTACCCGTATTACCTACCATTATTATTATTCATGCTAAGATTACAAACCAAAAAAATAAAAATGTATACATATATTTTCTGCATATTGTGCGTTTTAATTTGAAAATAGACCTATTGATTGTATACAAAATATGTTTTTAAACCTTTAGTATACTATATGCAATTCATTTTTATTAGTTTGTTATGAAAACCATATAGATTTATATGATTATTATTTATTAAAGATTTAAGGAAATATTATACTTACAAATGTATAATAAAACAAAATTGTATATTATTGTATTACCTATGTAGTTAATAAATGTATGAAACAAAATACACCCTTTAATAAGTAACAATTATTTAAATGTGTGTGTTTTTTTTAAATTGTTTTATTTATTTTTACTATTATTCTATTAAGTATATTAGTTTATATTTGTAATACTCATATTCAATATAGTTTTGATGATTTTTATGAGCTCGAGTATAAAAGAAAGTCAATTCATCAACAAATTGTAAACCTATTTTGAAAAAACAAATAGGTACCTAGGTAATATAATATTATTATTAATTATAGATGTTTCAGAGATTGGTTTTATTTCACATTTTTTATTATTTCCTATTGACCATCATATAATAGAAATGTTTTAAATCTTTAACATTGTATAAATATAAATTACTTTATAATTCTATAGTAGTGTGCAACTTAAAATAATACGAGAAAAACATAACAAATTACAATAATATGATAAAAATAAAAAGTAAATAATAGATAGGGTGAATTATTGTAAATTATTAAGTATGTATAGGTATGTATTCAGAAATAATTCATAATATCATATTAGCGATTAGCCGTCTACACAAAACATTTTTATACAATCTTTTGCAGAATATTATTTGTTTCAAACATAATATATTATATTTAACTTTATAGTACTTACTGTGTATGATAATAATTTATAAAGATATAGTTATGAACAGGTATTTTATTATTATTTTTTTTTTTTTTATAGAAACAATATCATTTTATTAACATTAAATTTAATGTTTTACAAAGAAGATGCTACAGTAACATTTTCTGACTCTGCCTTTCTAATGACTTATGAGTAATATAGCAATGTGTTTTGGAAGTTAATATGGTAATCCGCTTTATTAGTACAATTGACTTAAGGGGACATTATAACCGCGTCCGTTGTCTCAGTACTGCGTAACATATAAAAACAATGCATACGCAGAATAAGTAATAGAGAATATTATTTTAGAAGGAATGTCATAGGGTTTTTGTAGTATTCAAAATATACAGCTCGATATAAAAGATAATACAAAACCTTTTTTTTTTTTTTTTTTAAATAATTGTAACTCTTTTAATAGTTCATAATTGCAAAAACCTATGATGGTTCCTTCAAAATATTGTTCTCTATAAATTTCATAATAGGTTATGAAATTTATACTACTTTTACTTTTAAATCAAAATTAAGCAAAT
Source organism: Cinara cedri (assembly GCA_902439185.1). Classification (NCBI taxonomy): domain Eukaryota; kingdom Metazoa; phylum Arthropoda; class Insecta; order Hemiptera; family Aphididae; genus Cinara; species Cinara cedri. The sequence continues at coordinate 587,226 of CABPRJ010000979.1, read as the reverse complement.
TTTACTTATTCTGTGTAAGCATTGTTTTTGCTTGTTATCCGGTTATTGGACTTAGACTTAGACTTAGACTTGCGGGATATCATGCTCATAACACAAAAATTTGTTCATAAAGTTTAAGACAACAGTATTTTAAATTAATTTCCAATTAGGTCTGCAAATCAGGTATCAAACAATTTCTATGAAAATAGTATATTTAGTCCTCTTTAATTTAGTTTCTTGTAACTAGTAGGAATTAGGTAGATAGGCAGTAGAGATTCATAATTTATTTAAGTGTGGATAGCTAATATTAAACTACATTGATTAAGTTAAAAGATTAGAAAAAAAAAAATATTTATTGTTTTCTTGTAAATTCAGATAGTTTTTAGTTTTTAGTAAAATCATTTACTTTAGAATTTCAAAATTTTCTATAAGTAATAAGAATAACACTTATTTTCAATTTTCTTACTATATATTTAAAAATTAAACATTATTATATGTATATGAGTTATTGTGGTAAGTAGACATTTGTATAACACCCAATATACATATTCTTAAAATAAATATATATATATCTAAATTACCTGGCCTATATTGACTATGATTAGAGGGCATATTTAGTAATGTAATTTTTAGGTCACCTAAATATTTCCTTCCAACAATATACTGTTTCAAACAGTAAACTCAAACTAGTGTTAAAAAATAAAAATACTTATGTATGTAGATGTACCTAATAATTAGAATTGATAATTTTTTTTTTTTTTGGCCAATTGCCATATGAAATAAGTACCTACAGGTAATGAAATAATAATTATCAACTTGAAATTCCTTTAACCAATTTGATTTTGTTTAATTTTTACATACTATACAACGAAAACAACTGAAATAACTTGTGAAACAATGTTATGAGAAAATGTCAACAGGAAACCTCTCCATTTGCTGGTGGCCCAGTACATGAGGTCCTCATAATAATTGCATGGGGAGGGGGGGAATATTAAAACTTGGGTAAGACAATTTTTTTTCATTCTAGGACTTAAGTACTATATTAATTATAACATTGATTATGCGTATTAATCATTAATAATAAATAAGTACCTATTTTGTTGTATAAATATAAAATATGGGACATTATACAGCACAATGAGACGGGTGATCATCTTAGTTCCAGGGATACGTCTGATAAAAGCCTACATATAAGGAATGTATTGGATTAACAATGATGTTTATATTTTTTTTTTTTTTATTGTGCACAAAAATTCCAGAAATCTTGCTTCGAGGTTCAAGTGCAGCACCTTTTCTAAGAGAACATTTTTCTGGGGTGGTACTTTAAAAGATAATTTTTAGATTTTTCAATCAGTTTTTAAAAATACGTAGGAAAAACTAGAAAATAATGGTGTTATTATTTTCAATATTGTTTTTTCTTGTAATTCAGTTCAAATTGTTCATATAGACTTGAAATTTGGACACAAAATTTATTTTTGCCTTTTTTAGACGTGGTAAAATTTTCGAAAAACGTAAGCGATTTTTAAATATTTTAGTTTTGCAAGTTGTGTACGTAATTTTTATTTGGTAAGTATCTATGGTAAAATTGTTAGACTTAACAGAAATGCTTGAAAATTCAATAGGATATTCATTAAAAGTTTTACTTTATGCAGCCAAAAAAAAAAAAATTGAGTTTAATGTAGTATTTTTTTTTATAAAATAAAATATACTAAAGGAATTTTAATACCATTTTAAGCAAATGCATTTTAGGTGTATCAGGGACCTAGTAATTGCTCGCTTGGACTATTTTAAAAGAAAAATACCACTCGATTTGTTGTGCAAACTTTTCTACCAAAAATCTTGCTTCAAAGTATCTAGTATAGTATCTTTTCTGAAAGGGATTTCCTGGGGTTGTACTTTAAGGGGGTTATTTTTTAAATTTCCCAGGAGTTTTTTTAACAAATGGGAAATATCGTAGGAAAATAGGTACATTATTAAATACATATTATTAAAGAAAAAATATATTATGTATATTATGTAATTATTTTACCATAATATTAAATAATATATATATATATATTGTTGACAAAGCACCACTATTAACCGAACTCTCCTCAGAATCGCATCTTTGTTAACAATGGTTAATCGTTTCATACAGCCGTACAGATATACATTAAATTTTCCCTCTACCTTCCCAACTTCTTACATACAATAGTGGACAGTGGCCCATCACGTGGGAAGTTTGTCCGTCATTTTTTATAATTATTATAATTTAATTGTTTAGTTTAACGTCACACATTCTACAACTTATTCAAATTCAACTATCCGCGTATAATATTATTAATATTATAATTTCATCGATTGTGTAATAGGTGCATTTTTTTTTGGAATCTAGGCTACAGTACATAGTTAAGTTTATTTTTCTTTGTCAACGTTTATCAGTTTATCATTTTGTTTGTTTAGGTAGCAGGTTATGAGTAGGTATATAATATTATATTATGCATGTGTTATAAATTATTGTAATGCATGTTGGTTAATCTATACATACGTATAATTCATTTATTTTCAAGTAAACATTTAATACCTAAATAATAAATCGTACACTATTGTACTGTTACAGTGTGTGTACAAATGTAAAATTATACTTATGTTTATCTAATCTATCTTTGATTATTTTTTGAACATTTTTATTTTTTTTTTAATCGAACAGTCATGCGCTTTCGCAATGAATTTGTCAGAGAAAGCATAATGAAATCAAACACTATAAAGTATTTAAAATAAAATAATATTTGAAATTTCTAAGTCCAGGGGGCAGTTGCTGCGTATTGCCCCCTTCCGAGCACCCATGCTAATAATGGTGTAATAATTTTATATTTCGAATGAAACTTTATTTGCGTATCTTGGGGGGTCTATTCTACTAATGCTGCGTAATTGGTTTATTGACCCGTTCTCACCAACGTAAACGTTGATTTTTAAATGAAGTTTATAAGATAATCGAACAATCGTGGTCGGTTATCAGCCATAAACTCAATTTAAGAATCAAATTAATAACTTTTTTTTTATGTTGATGAGAACGGCTCTCAGAGTGTGATAGTTACAGTAAAATACCGTACGTACCTTTTTCACTATTACGATTCCGTACGGTATACCTGGGCAAATTTATTTCAATATTGCTGTTATTAATTTAATAGGTAGACTATTCCGTACACTAATTCTTTACTGCCGTGATTGTTTGTGGTATATGGCTTATGCAGAGCATTATGAATTCGATCAAATGACGCACGGTTATAGAATATGGTCGATCTACAAGATAGACTTGACTCATATTACTAAAATATAAAAATTGAACAATATTATTCGGTTTACTTCAGAACAAGAAACTAATACATTGCATTAATATTGATATCTATAATATACGTATAACTATTTTATATGTAATAAAAAACTGTAATCATGAGTATTATGCAATCATATTTTGTAATGTTTTGTATGTAAATATTATGAATCTTGGTTTTGCACGTACCTATTATTGGCGACTATACACTCATATTCGTAATCGTTTTAATTTAAAGCTGGTTGCACACTACGCGATTTGGACGCGTGCGTTTTTATTTAATTTATTTAATCGCCCAAAATTAAATATTAAACTTGTTTTATATGGGCGCATTGTCGCATTCACACACCCAATTGAGAGGCTTGTACGGATGCGTCCGACGCGTTTCAAATTATGTACATGACGTTTAATTTGTGAACATCCGGTTGTTAAAATAAAATTTTTTTCCCAATGAACCTATTTTAAATGCATTTTGTTTAACAGCTTTTCACATCACACGATTCGTACGATGCGTTTTTCTGCATTTCATTAATTATTTATCTACTGTGGCTACAGGAGCTAGAGGGGGCACTGGGAGCACATGCCGTTCCCCCGAAACCTTTTTTTTTCCGTTATGCTGTGGTATACAGTTTACATAAATTCTTTATACTAATAAAATGTATTCTTAATAGCAATATTATGAGTATTATTATTAATAAGTGATAAGGGATTAAGGGAGTCATAAAATAACAGCTGACAAGTATTTTAGTTTAACAAAAACTAAATGAGTTACTTCTTAAGTCCCCAACCAAAAAATTTGTTTTTTCTATTTACGATACTGGCTGTAGCCTATATTTGATATTCGTTTATCAATTTTAACACCAAAATGGATAACGAATATTTTATTAATGAAATTTCAAAATAAGAATGGTAATATTGATAAGTTGTTGACATAATATTTTCTAAATAGAATACTTAATATATTATGTATTATATAATATTAGGCTTATGAATAATTACCAACGATTATTATATAGGTTTTTATTATTTTTACTGAGTGGCGTATTTTCGGGGTGGGAGGAGAGGGATTCCGGATCTCAGGACACTCCCAAAAGTCGAAAAAAAAATAGATGAGAAAGGTCTTTGTGTGTCATCGTTGTTACAATACTTTTATAATAAATCTGAAATCCACAATAGTTATAAGAGTAGTAATAAATATTAGTATGTAGGTAGTATGCACTAGTAGTTGCGTATAATACAAAGCACTGTATGGCTGAAACAGCATTTGACGAGCTTTTTATTTCTGGGTAACGTTAAAATTGCTTCTTAATTTAACTCGTAATCGTCTACGCGGTTTTGAAACGCGATCGCACGCGTCTAGTGTAAAGAAAGCACGTTCGCGTTTTAAAATCATATATGAAACGCGTAGTGTGTAACCAGATTAAGGGCTATAAAAATGAACCTTTTTGCCAAACTTATGCGATATTACTTCAAAAGGAACAAAGTACTCAACGTATATTTTTGCTGAGTATTACCACGTGCTGTTTACGTTCAAAAAGGTTTTCTAATTTTTTTTGTTCGTGATTGAAGATTACAGTATTACGCCGATTAGGTATTAGTAGAATCAACTCCCTGAACTTAAATAGATACTTATAGTATAAAAAAACAAATTGTATTATGGTACTTAATCTTAATGTATAATATAATAATGTATTTAACATATTAAATCACATGTATAATATTTAGAGATATTTCAAATTTTAAATTGGTTTCCCTTTTATAGAATCAGATGTATTTTCAAATTATTAATTTGCAAGTAACAGATTAGAATTCTAAAGAAAAATATTTTCTCATATTTTTGTTTACATTTTAAATCCTTAATGTAAAAAAGTTTTTTTTTTTTGTTATTTTATGGCATTCGACTGAAAATTTTGAAAAAAAATGTGTCTAAAATACAATCTGCTTCCAAATTACCTTCCCTACTATTTCAAAAAGTTTTCTGATAAGACTATTTGTTCATCTATTACTGTTGCAGACAAATATTTCAGAGATAAAGCTTAAAACAATATTTCATATTAAAATTAATAATTAAAAAAAAAAAAAAGCTGTCTTAGGATAATGGGGACAGGTGCAGACACTGTTGTAGGTGGGAAGTTGGGAAATTAGAATACAGGAGGAAATTTAATGAATTGTAAGCAGCCATACTTCATTGCTAAAGAAAAAGCGTGTTCAGTTGATAGTGATGCTTTGTCAACAATATATGTCATATTATGGTAAAATAATTAAATAGACATTATATATTTTCTTTAATAATTTGTTTAATATCGATTCTGATTTTCCCAGTTTTTCATATTTACTGGGAAAACTCTTGGGAAAATCGAAAAATGACCTCCTTAAAGTGCCTTTCCAGTCAGATCTCTGGTAGAAAAGTTGTTCACAAAAAAATAAAATAAACATCTTAGTAAAACCTTAAGTTTCTTCGCTCCACTCAGAATCTAAAATTTAAACCCCCTCTATGTTAATTCTGGAAGTGATGAAAAATATTGAAGTGTATTTTTAAGTAACTTTCACTGCAAAATAATTTTAAAGAATAGGATACCTACCTACCTACCTAACTTAGAACACATTAATTTGACAAGTTGATAAACTAGTTTTTGCTAATATTTATATTCAATCAGTAACCTTTCAGTGGATTTAAATAGTTTATTAATTCATTGACATTTGAATATTATTTTACATTTTACACTTTACACACTTGTTCAGTTCTTCATATTTAAATATTAATATTTAGATAACAACAAAAATTTTAATTTAATTTATTTGTAAAATATGAGCATATTATTATAACTTAATGTTCCATCATAATAATAAAATTAAACTGTGTAACTTATTAACATTTGTATTCTTAGAATAAGTATGGTATTATTATCGGTACATTTTCTGGGTAATATTTTATTCACGGCGATGTTTAAATTAAACGATAGTTGCACGGCTTCGTTTCAGCTCATTACTTTCTATCGCAAGTACTTTCTCTTAAATGTGTCCTCACTAACCGCTCATTACGGCTGACCGATAGCTTACATCCTACTTCAGCCTTTGACAGCATTTTATAGGTCTCTAAAGGAACCTAATGCATTTTCTGTCGGCTTATTAAAGGCACTTCGATAGCGTACAATTTCTCCTGACAATATATTGCTCTTCGAGCACTAATTTACAGCTGAATAGAATAACTAAATCATATCTCGTGTTGTATATTAGATTTTCTTAATTTATTTTTAACTCAGCTGATTGGTGGATTCTCTGATGTACCGGTGGCCTAGTCCAACCCTATGTACGACATAGGTAGTAAATTTTCGTTCAGCAGGAACAACTCTTTGCTGTAAATTGTAATAAAACTAAAGAAAACAGTAAAAAGAAATAAGAATTAAGTAATAAAGGTAGTACGTAATGATACAAAAAGGAGGTAATTAGGTAATAATAATAATATCAGTATCGTAATACAAAAAAGAGAATGAAAATAAAATAATATGTGATAATCTATAAAAATAAAGGGAAGAAGAGGCTCTTAATGGGGAAATAGGGTGCTCAGCTTAATAATTATGGTACTTCCGTCCAGGGGGGCGATGTTTTGGGTATCTGGATAATCCCTTGACGTCCGTGTTTAAGTAATATAAATACGTTAAAAACGTGTTTTTTATATAGGCTTGTGACCCCCTTTAAAAATCTGCTTGCACCACTGCTTCCTTTCTTCTGATATTTGGAGGGGTTCGGAGTTGTGAGTTCGAGAATGATGACGAATAAATAAGAAATACAATTTGTTTTACCTGTCTATATTCCACAGTGTTAGAGTTAACTGTGCCTATTTCTGGAATCGCCATAGACGGCTGTCACAATTCAATTAAAATATTCTAACTTAAGTATTTAGTATTTCTAAATTGTGTGCATTTATAAGATAACAAATATGTTAATATTTCAATTAAGAAAGAAAAAGATTGAACCATTAAAATAAATGTATAAAAAAATGTAAATTTGAGTGATTACCTGCTAAAAGTTCACATCTACTGGAGCTAGTTATTCGAGAGAGATTTACGAAAGAAGTTGGTGATGCAGGATTCTCAACCCAGAGTTAACGTCTCGGGATTTCTCGAAAGGTCAAGACACTCGAAAAGTTATAAACAAGCCGATATTTCATTCTTTTTTAGAGGTAGATGATCATTCATTAATAATACCGAGTTATATTGATTCGAATATTGTATAGAAATTATAAAGGTATTTAGTGTTGGAGTGTGACGATGGCGGTGTCATCAAAGGACTGACACATATGCATCTCTATTTCGATTTGATTCGTATTGAAAGTAACATATTATGAGAATGGATCTCTCCCGAACAACGAAAACACCGTTATAATTCGTGATTTTAAAAGGACTTTGTGTCGATGTCGATAGAAAATAGTTAGTGATGAAATTTTATTTATTCGAATTTAGTATAGAAACTATAATAATACTCTGAGTACGACTGTGGCAGTAGCGTGGCGGTATCCTCAAATGGCTGACAGATGTCGTATTTTCTATTTTTTTTTGATCCGTTAAAAAATGTTTTGATTGTAAGAAATATACAATGAATTTCTCTAGTACAACTAATGCTTCGTTTTATTTATTAAATTATTAACTTTTTTTAAATATAAAATACCATGTATTCGGTCGCTTTTGATTTTTTAGTCATGCTGTTATAAATATAAACAATTCTATACATGTTGTGTAAGCATAACATTTTAGTGTTGTTAGTTTTATGATAAAAAGCAGTGGAATATTTATGACTTGTTGTTTTTTGGGGGGGAAAGGAGGTGCATCAAAACATTTTAGACAGCCAAGTCGAGTGAATTATTATTATTGAATTGTGTTTATATCTCTCTTAGGTATCAAGATATAGAAAAGACTGATGTGGTTGCACAGATAATGTAAATAGTTCTTGTCTGTAAGTTTGATAATAGGTTAATTCACTCTAATATTAAAACCAGCAGCACAATATGCGGGTGCAGTGGCGTCTTTTTAAAACCGTTAATTGTGTTACTTATTTACCTACTGTCGCATATAATAATACGCAGACGAGTAAAAGAGATACACCGCATCGCATCGTTTCCATAAAACGTGTAAAATATTGCATACTGTTTTTTAAAAGTTTCAACTAGTTTATTGTATATTAGTATAGACTATAGGTAATAAAATAATATTATTGTTTACGTGGGTTCATAAATATGATAATATAATTAGTAATTATATTAATATTTGGGGTGACCATTATCCGGAACAAGAAATTCTGGAAAAGACAAGTCTAGAACGGCAAAATCTGGAACAATTGATTTTAAAAATTGTTCCAGGTAATGTTATGCTTCTATTATTATCATTGCTACTGGACGATTTCTATTAAATTTGCCCGTCGCTATAAATTATTATTTGTAATAGATCAATCAGTGTTAATCGGTATTAGTAATATTTCTCAAGTCTATTATAATAATAATAATATTATTATTATTATGCTCGTGTATATATTATACCTACCTACATTTTTATACCGCTGCGAGACATATTATAATATTTTTTATACGCATTAATTAGACCAGAGCGCGCGCTAGTGTGTGTGTTGTGGTAAAAAAAAAATGAATTGCATTGATTTTGTTCTCCCGTCGTTGATTTTATGATTTACTATCGCAGTAATATTGTACACAGATACACTACGGTTCAAAGTTCGCACCAGAGAAGCCAGATCAGTAATATTTCGTTTAATCAAACTTAAATCGTAGATTATTTTATTGTAAATATGTACTGTGATTATTTTGATAATTTAATATTGTTACCAGATAATTGGTATGTTCGTTGTGTGCTGCTCGGTATATTTTAGTATCATATTATTGCTATTGGCATTAACAATGTCTAGAATACATAAACATAAACAAAAACCGTGGACAAAACCGGTTGTCATTTCAAAACCATTCACTAACCTATCATTTATCAGTGTTATTGTTAATTTACACTCGGTACTACGTACTATATTATATTGTTATAGTGTGTATACGCGTTCATTTGTATTTCAGCAGTTCATTAAATGTGTTTCTGTAATTTTTTTATTTATTAATCGTTATTACTCATAAGTGAATGTGATGTATATTTTTCCAATATTCGTACGTTCCTTTTCATAATATTATTTCTCGAGTAAAAAAAAAAACCTTCATTTTGCTTATTCTATATCGCGGCGTCACTAGTAAATTGATTGTACGTTATTATCATTTTTATTTTTTGTTTTCCTGTCACGACAATGCTTCAGCAATCTTCTAAACCTCAGAAGGAAAAAAAACGCGTCCTGTCGACGTCTTCCGGCTTGCTTTCAAAAAGTACGCTGAGTAGTCATTTGTCCGATAACGAATTGATGTGTTTTTTCAACATGGAAAAACACAGTAGCAACGCCAGGGAATATTCTCACAGGTAAATTTATATTATTTGGTACCTATTGTCCGCGGTGTTCTGGCCGTTTGTCGACATTGGTTGGTAACTAATTTAAAAAGGAAATTGATTTTTTCCGCCTTCTACGCGATTAAGTTTTAAATTTTTTATTTTATCTACGATTGTCCCCTAATACACGGAAATAACATTGATTGATTTGTTCCTCCCTGCTATCATCATGTACCGTGAACAGACTATAGATAATTATACTTACACGTTACTCAAATTCGTCAATATAATAATTGCACACGTATACCTATACTATGAATACGAGCGTAATTTTGGAGCGGCCTGTTGTTTTAGGCGTGCTCGTAATATTATCATAATTAGGTGTTACGCGAAATACCTATCAAGTACCCATCTATACATAATATTATATACCGAAGTGAATTATTTTTACGTTTGTTATTCTTGTCGGTCGTCGTTTTCCGCTTAAACATGCATGGTTCGTCGTGCGTTATTAACGCATTTAGATTTAATTATCCGCAAGCTATATAAATTTTAATTATATAAATCGAGAATAGGTCATACTTGTTCATTAATATTCTGCACGTGTGCTGGGCGATGTTGGCTATAATATAACCACCAACAACCATAATAATATATAGGTAGGCACTCTTCAGTATGTATAGTAAACGATAGTAGTCGTCATTTCGTGAGACGTATTTTGAATAGGTTATTTGAGCGTTCGCGAGCTTCTCGTTATTTTTGTTTTTACTTAAATATCAGTAAGCATCCGCCTCATGTTACGTCTCAATATCAACGCGGAGTTTAATGCAAATTTAGACCTATCTAAAGGATGCCGCGCACTGTGATTAGCTAATAACGCGTGTGTGCGCGACGTGATTTAAATATAAGAACGTAATTAGCCAGGTAGGCTAAATACAACCATACTGGGCGTTTTCGACGCCCTATAAAAATAAAAATAAAATTTATGACGACTTGTATATTGTCGTATTGTAGTGGCACTTTCATTTTCTACTTAATGCTAAACAGACATAGGTACCTACGTCTTGTTATTTTTATAACTGATATAACTTTATAATTAATTCAATGGATCGCCAGTTTTTTGAAGTTATTTATATGGCAGAAGCCGTAAATGAACTGTTTGAAGTTTAAAACGACCGGAAGTACTGGTACTGGTGTAAATGTATGCCATAGTAATGAATATTGCAGTATAATATGCAGTGTATATATTATAATGACAATAATGATGAATAGGTCAAATCGCTGACGGGAAAACGTGCTAGTGTGTTACCATTCATACAAATCGATGTGTTTCGATTGTAATTTGCGTTTTGGGAAGCACGTTTCGAATAGTAGTTTTCGGCGGCCAAAACGCTGCATGTTGCGTTGGTTCGCGGTTGATTGCGGAGCAAACGCACTGTTTGACACTGCCCGTCTATTTATGGCTGAAACGGAAACGAAATGGTTGATTACCTTATAAACTCAGTTTAAAAATCAACGTTTACATTGGTGAGAACGGGCCTAAATTGTTACGAAATACCCAAGTATCCCGAGTAAGGCTGTATAATTTTCCGGAAAACGTAGGCGTAAGTACTTACTACTGTAGGTCGTAGGTGCTTCCTAATTTCGAACAACGGCACACACACTATTCAATAGGTATTTTAGTATTAAGCATTTATTAACTAGCGAATATAAAATAGTAAAAATGCACGTTAATATTCGTATAGTGTCGTCCTATATTTTATAATCATTGATCGTTGATCGCATGCATAATAATAATGTTTCGTATATTGTTTTAATCGTTATATTATTACATAGTTACAATATTATATTATAATTTATAAATAATATGAATTAGCGAAATCGTATATGTGCAAAATTACATTTGTTTACACAAATTTATTTGGAAAATTGAAATTCTTGTATAGATATAAGTAGCACTTCATGTTTATCATATGGATAGTATTATTGTAAATACTCGTATGTCGCCTATTGTTCAATTCTATTATTTTGTCTGTTATATTTCCAGTGTTTAGTGTTTTTATTATTATTATTTTTATACCTGTTTATCATTTTGAAACGTTTCTGTTTACACTATTATGTGTTTTTCTTTGACAAACAGATTCTTATAAGTATTATATAAACAGAAATTTTACACGGAATATTAGATACTATTGACGGAAATGTGTAAGTTAATTATGTTCAATTAACTGTCCAAATTATGAACTCCTAATCTATCAAGGAGATAGTATAAATTTGATATAATTGTTTGAGTGCTCGGCATACCTATATTATACTATACTAGTATTACGGTATTATATTAGGTAATACAATTTGTTAAATAAGAATAATTTTAAAACGCATGACTCCAAAATAATAGTAATAGCATAAATAAATATTATTCGACTAGGTATAAGTACATACTTTTAGAACAATATTGTTGAATACGTGACAATATCGCGTAATTACAAATTCTCAAATAACTGTTTTATTTATTTAATTGTTAAATATAATACTAATTTATAGTTTACTAATAGTGCAGTTTTTTTTTTTTTTTTTTAGCAAAATGTAAATAGATAATTCTAAGTTTGAAATATTTAATGCAGAGTAGTCTATTAAGATTTTAAAGTTAATGCTTAATAATAATAACAACGTATTATCTCCCAAAATGATACGAAAAAAAAAAAATCAACAATAGGTTAAGTTTTATCATTGTTTTATGTAATCATATTAGAACCGATATAATATTATCATATTTTAGTTTTATACTGATATGTTCGTTTTTCAAGGCCGTCCGTGGGTGGGGAAGGAAAAGTAGGTAATAAATTATACACGTGCTTAAATAATTTAAATATACTTAAATAAATAACTGTTACATAGGTACGTGAAATAAAATATTGATATAGTTTTTCTTATAACTCGGTGTACCTGTTATAATTTTTATAGAAACAATGTCTGTACGTATATTCGAAAAAATAAAAAAAAAATGCTTACCTATGTGTAGTGAAGTGACATAGTTGAAATGAAAGAATTAAGACATTAAATTCAATGAGAATAATTAGTCGATTACTCAATTACTCGATAACTTCATAATATATATATATATATAGATATCTATAACTTGTAAGTACAGTAGAAGCCTCTTATTGGGAACACGGATAATTGATACAATCGCATTATTGAAACAAAATGTACAGGACCGGTCGTATGTTAAAACAATCGTGTATTAAAACCAATCGTTTATTAGAAACAATCGGTTGACACGTTTCACCTCGGTCCCAAAGTGTTCCTAATAAGCGGCTTCTACTATATAATAATCTATTAATAAAAAGATATAATATATTTCTATCTCTAATATAAAAATAAACTATTCAATAAAAAATTAATATTCTCTTATAGCATAGACGTTAGGTAGGTAATGTAATTAAAAATATGAGCATGTTAAAAATCTATGCTTATAAGTAGAGTTCGGATTTATATGCATTTGCATATTTATTCTGGTTGATTGTATGACACGCTGAGTGAGCACAAAATGTGTTTCATGACAACGATTTAAAAAATTTAACGTTTTTGGTGCGTATTTTTGGTATTTCGACATTTGCCCATTTTTTTCTATTTTAATTGCATATTTCATCTATTAGTGCATATTTCGGTAGTTTTTGGTTTTTTTTTTTTTTTTGACGTTTTTGAAATATATACTATTGCAATATAAGAAAAGAATGTTATATTTTTATAGTTTCGATTAATATCAAAATAAATGAATTTGTATACTTGTAGGTATAAACGGTTTTCCGAAATATGACCGTAGATCAATAATCGGTGAAATACGTATATCAAGATAAGAACATCGATTACGACTATTGACCATTGACATTATTTGAGGCGCGTTAAAATATTTATCGTGTATTCATGTGTGCTTTCTGTTGCAATTCGCGTTTTTATTACTTTATTTTTATCAAAATGCCGAAAGATAAATCGTCGTTATCGAGAGTCTTATACATTAAAATTACCTGCAAAATGATGAAAGTGAAGAAAAAAATGAAAAAAAGTATTTATTGTAAGGTTTCATAATTTTAAATTTATTGTTTTAATTAAATGTTCAAAAACTACATTTTTTTGCTAATTTTGTTATGCATATTTTAACATTTTAGTGCATATTTTTATACATTTTATATATTTTATCTAAGATTTTTTAGCACATATTTGATTGGTTTTGAATGCATATAATTCCGCGCTTTACTTATAAGGGATATTTCAATTACGAGTAATAGAAACTTTTGATATTTCAAAATAAATTTCTATTATACTTACTTATTCAGAGCGTTGAATGCGAAATATTATTCTAACCGTTTTTACGCTTCATTAGTATATAATAGGATTATAATACGTGTATATTATAATCTTGAATCTTGTATAGGCGATAGACCCCTTTATATATTTTGGATTTGTTTTAATGTCTGCTTTTAAGTTTAGAGCGTAACGAGGGTTATATTGGTTTTAATATATATATATTTTTTTTTCACTTTCTTTTTGTATCTGTAAACAAATTTTCTACCAGAAATGTTGTTCCGATGTAAAGAGTGTAGTACTTTTTTTAAAAGGAAATTTCGTCTAGTTGGTGCATTAATGAAGTCAATTTTTGATTTTTCAAAGAGTTTTCAAAATGATAAGGAAAAACCAGAAAGAAAATTATAGGTAAAACGATAAATACCGTTTTTATTATTTTTAATTTTTGCAACTTATATTTTTCATCGAAAATATTGGTCCAATCGAAAAATTAAAAGATCCGTTTGTTACTTTTAATATTTAGCCACTGACAGAGGAGGTCATTTTTTGATATTTAAAGTATTTTTCATAATAATTGGGAAAAACCAAAAAGATGAAGAATAAGATTTTTTGAAATTACGACGCAACGATTTAATTATTTAAAATTTTTACGGTATGTGTTTTCTACCATAAATATTGCTCTAATAGAAAAATGACAGGAGACCTTATTTGTAGAATTTTTAATTTAGTTTATGAGTAAAAAATTTGTTTTTTATTTCCATTGTAGTTTTTTTAATAATTGAGCCAAACCGAGAAAAACATAGAAAGAACGGGAAAATGTACACAACTAGTAGTTTTATTATTTCTAATTTTGTTTTTTTTTTCGTTGTAAATCAGTTAAAAATGCTCACAGTTTTGAAATTTAAACAGAAAACTTACATTTGGCTTTTTCTAGACGTGCTAAAATTTTTAAAACATATGGACATTTTAATTTTGCGAGTTTTTATGTAATTTTTATTTGATAGGTACTCTATGGGTAAAATTATTGGACTTAACAATAATGCTTGATAATTTAACAGGTCGTTCATTATAATTCGTATTTAGTGCCTAGTGGTTAAAAAAAAAAAATGAGTATGATGTAAAATTTTTTTTTATGAGAATTTTAATATCGAATTTTGATGAAAATTGTAAATATTACGGCCTTTCAAAACATGTTTAACCGAAGTTTACTCAGAATCATATTTCGTTATTAATGATTTATCGTTGCTTACAGATATAAATGAAATAATTTTATGTATCCTACCTTCCGAACTTCCTACATACAGTATAGCACACCCGTCCCCAGTTTGAGCTTTTTTTTGTATTTTTTCTTCTTTCTTTAAACAACTATTCTATACCAGAAATCTTGCTCCAATCATCTACGTCAGGTGTGGTTGTTATAGTAACAAATTGTGTATAATTTGCGCTTTAGGGGAGGGTAATAATTGTAATTTTTATGATTTTCCTTATAACAGTTTTTTAATAATTGTGAAAAATTGAAAAATTGAATACAGTAACCATTTTCGTTATTTTTGATTTAATATTTTTTTGTAATTCAATTAAAAATAAACGTATTTAATTTGAAATCTGCTCAGTATATTTATATTGACCCTTTAGTACACTTTTCTGACTTTTCAACATATTTTTACAATTTTTAGCTATTTATATTAGTTGTTGTATTTGAAATTTTTAAGGTTTTATGTGAATGAAATCGGTTTGGCTCAGTTAAAATGTTTCAAAATATAACACGGAGTTCATATAAGTTTTATTCGATGATAAAAAGATAAAAAATGAGATTAATTTACAGTTTTTTTGTATAAGCGTTGTAAGTGCAACATTTTTTACAAACATAAATTATATAATTGTATATTCTACCTTCCTAACTTCTCATCTACAACCGTGGCACACCCGTCAGCTGTATCATCATCCTTTTTTTCTCTCTGAAAACAAATCCTGTCCTGGTTTTATCCGGTTATTTTATAATACAGATCACTATAATATTTATAAATAAAATAAAATACTGACGAATTCATATTGTGTCTAACTCAATGACAAACGTATTTATTAGCTATTACCAGGAATATGCTTTATCGGACTAGTTAGTATACTACTTACTACCGGTATAATAAATTGTTTATATAGTGATGACGTACTAATAAAATATGATACTCATGTTAGGTTTATTAATTTGCACTTGATCTACAACTTCTATTAATAAAAAATACACATAAGGTCATTATACAGATATCAACACAAATTAACGTAGTCAAGTTCACACTCGAGGCTTTTGTTTTCACAGCTCAACATGATATTATGTGAACGAGTACATGGTCACATTTTAATCGTACACAATGATTCAAGTATATTATATTTTGTACATTTCTCTACATGACTTGGGGTATGAGTTTTTTTTTGAAAAATTTGTAATATTATATTGGGTATTTGATGGGTACCTCTAAATTTTTTCTTTTGTGATTTATTAATTTAAATTTTTTATTATTCATTACTAATATTGACAAACGAAATTTTGAACATCTATGTTTTAGATTCTTAGTGGAATGAATAAGCTTATGGTATTATAATAATGTTTACTTTTTTATGTTTTTTTTTTATCTGTGAACAACTTTTCTACCAGAAATATTGTTTCAATTTACAATGATAGCAATTTTTCTGTTAGGAAATCTGTCTGGGGAGGTACATTATGGGGTAATTTTTTGATTTTTCTCAATGTATTGGAAAAACCAGAAAAAGCGGAGGAAAAACGGGATAACGGGAAAATAAGTACAATAACAAATATTGAACAAATATTATTAAATAAAATATTTAATGCGTATGCAATTATTTTAATATAATATGACATACTCATTGTTGACAAAGCAACACTATCCACTGAACTCCGCTCAGAATCATTTTTTTTTTAGAAATGGTTTATAGTTGCTTACAGATATATATTAAATTGCCATCTGTATCCTACGTTCCCAACTTCCCACCTATAACAATTGCTCCACGCACGTGTAAAGTTGCCCGGTTTTTTAATCTCATTCCCTTACCTCCTTATTTGCATCTATGTTATTAACACTGTTTTATGTTTTTATAATATTTTTAGAATCGTAGGTTAACTACAAATATAGGTATAATCTTTATGGTTGTATAGCCATTTTCCAAAAATGAGATAATATTTTGCTCTGTTGTCCATTTTTTTTTCAAAATAAAGGATACGGAATGTATTTCAGGGGAAAGTGACCGTTAAGCATCATATGAAAGTACTCTAAAAATTATGGACCCCTTTTAAAGTGGGGGTCTAACATTTTTATTTTTTAAGTAATAAGCTATTTAAATTTTTTTTTAATGAAACCGTATCTACCATACATTTATTTTATGTACCTTGAAAACTTTAAATTTATGAATCTAATTTTTTTTAGATTCAGAAGAACAAAGCGAAGAATGTATTGGTTTTACAAAGATGTTTATTTTTTTATGTGGACACTTTTTCTACCAGAAAGCTTACTCTAATATATACGATGTAGACCCTTTTCTGAAAGGAAATTTACTTGGGATGGTACTTGAAGTAGGTAGTTTTTTTTTCTTTCTCAGGATTTTTCTCACTAAATGTAAAAAATCTAAAAAAAAAATATATTAGTAAAATATTGCGGGTATAACGCGTTTACTGTCTCAGCCCAACTACTAGGTAACATACAAAAACAATCCTTACGCAGAATAAGCAGTTTTCATCGTAGTAGTTCTCATCGTAGTTTTCTGCATGTTTGGTACCATAATGTGGTTTTAAATTATGTTCTTTAAGTACTGTAATAAATTGTTGGTTTCTTGGCCTTTTGTTTAACTTGAACAAAATATAACTGCTGGATCTTTTTTCTTGAAATACGGGATTTTCGTCAGAGATTTTACGTTTTTTATTAACTGGCATTTTATATTTACGGTGAAATTAAGAGAAATACTTCGTGTATTATGTTCCTTTAAGACACTATATTAATGCGGGTACTATGCCACCATTTTTCAACTCGTTTATTAATATCAAAAATGATTATAATTGTAAACGCGTCAATTTCATATCTGATATGTTACGTTATTTTACTCTGTAGCCCAGACATATTATATAATGGCTAATTGAAAGTTTATACAGTCAAACTACTTAGCACAAGCATATCGCTGAAAATATTAATACACACACATATATATATATATACCGAGTGATTCATTTAAGTGGTTACACTCATTATTTCGGAAAGTATTAACTTTTTTTGGATTTTGATTTCTCGAACATTTAAGAAACAAGCAATTCTACAATTTTATATTCATGTTATTTTTTGTCACCCTTATTTTTGGGAGTAAAACCACCACTTACTTTTGATTTTCAAACGGTAACCTACATTAAAAATTCCATAAATAAATGAAGTATTAGTTAAAATAAATAAAAGTGTTGAAATTTTTGATTTCTGTCAAACCATTAACCAGATATTTCACTTTTAAGTTTGGGTTGGAGAAGAGAAGTGGTGAATTATTAACATGCCGCATGCCGTACCGCCACAAGAGAACAAATTCCGAAAAAATTTAATATTTTCTGAAATGAATCACTTGGTATATATATATAAATTTTAGTCGTGAAAATAATACTTAATGTTTTGTTTAATACAATAAAGTTCAAGTTTTTATTAATATAACATATTTAATTTATTAACAACATGAATATGTAAATAGGTAATTTAATTTATCTTATTGCATATTTCTCAATTTTTCATTAACGATGTTTTATTAATAACCGTTCTATTTTAATCAAAATAGGAAAAATACACGTTATTCTTAAAATGTGATTGTGGGTCGCAAATAAAAGCAAGATTCCTGGGCTACAACTTGGTTTGATCTCTAGGATTATTTTTTGGGTCAATAAATAATATTATAAAATGCCGTAAAATAAAAATTATTTTTTTTTTTTTTGTTTTTATAAGGTAATCATTTTTTTTTTACATTATAAAATGTGAAGTTCAAAATGGTAATTTATTTGTTTTTTCAATAAATAAAGCCTCGGTGATTATATGGCCATTAGTTGAAACTAGTAACTAGTTGACATGTGTTTACACTTTATCTTATTTACATTATATACATTATTTATTTTATAGAACCTAGAACGTTTAATTTTATAAACAGTTAAAAATTATAAAATTAATGGTAATTAACATATTATGTATTTAAAAAAAGTACATTTATTAATTTAAAATTACATATCAATTGGTTAAAATCAGTGCTGTCATCTTTAAGATAAAGTTTTAACAAAAAATCTACATAATTCATAAATCATTATAACATACTTTATCTACTTATGTAAAACAAAACGGGCATTCACCAGTTCTAAGGCATTCAAAACATATTCCAGTTGCCCTTTTCCAAGTATACAAGTTGCCCTGAACTAAATGTACGTGCTGCTCCTATCGTATAAAACAGCGCGTATATTGTACAAAGAGAGGAATTTTACCAAAATGGATAATTTTATATAATATAGAAAATTGTATACGATAAATAATGACAAGTAATGATCCTCAATAGTCGATAGGTACCTACATAACATTAACTACAATAAATTATAAATAAATTATACTTTATCGAAATATTCGTTATTATCATAATGTCATCTTTATAAAATTTTCATTATTTTAATATTAATTTTTTTTGACAAAATACAATGTATGCCAATTATTATTATTTATTATCATTGCAAATATTGTTCATACACCCGTTTAGCAGTGTCACAATTAGGGATTATGGAGCTGATGTGCAAACTTTTTTATTTTGGGGTCTAAAAAATTTGCTTTTTCTAAACGTGGTAAAATATTCAAAAAATTTAAGCCATTTTTAAGCTATTTATAGACATTTTAATATTGCGAGTTTCGTACATAATTTTTATTCGGTAAGTACTCTATGGTAAAATTGTTAGACTTTATGCTCAAAAAAAAAAAATTAATTTAATGCAGTATTTTTTTTATAAAGTAATTTTAATACCAAATGTTGACGAAAATCTTTCGAGTAAAATATTATGTGCATACTTTTCTACAAAAAATCTTGTTCCGATGTATCAAGTGTAATTTATTTTCTGAAATTCTGGAAATTTTAACTTTGTTACTAAGAGAACCTATAGATATAAAAGAACAAGGTCCAAATCCACATTATATAATACAGCTTAAAAATCTTTCTTTAAAACTCAATTGTTTCGGTCTTTAGTAATTTCATATTGCTTAGGTACCTAATATGTCTTTAGAACTTTTACAAATATTGGAATGTTTCTTTTAAATTTTTTTTCGAACTTTGGGACCTACATTGGTTTGGAGGCCGATGTGCAATGCACACTTTGCATACCCGGTAATTGCGGCACTGCCTCTCAGTAATATAATCGGTAGGTACTACGTATAGCGTGTACTGTTTTATGTATCCACCGTACACTCAGTTTTGTACGTAAGAATTAATATTTTTTTTGTTCGAAAATTCTTCGCGTAGCCTATTGAACAGCGGCTCCAACAGAACAGGCTTTTAGAACAAAGGCTTCAATAGGTAACAATCATTTGTACGCATAGTAAATCGTATCATAAATACAAAATTGTTTAAACGTCTGTGTGTAACGTTACCAAAAACAACTGTCAGTTCCATTTGCGTTTAGTGCTCACCATTGTTTTTTTTGTCTAGGTACCTACGTTATAGCATTATCGTAAATTGTTACTTGTATCTATGTTTATATATTTTTAGTAGGTTTAAGCAATTTTAGGCTTAGTTAGCGACTGACCAGTCTGCACTTCGTGTTATCCGTTTGTAAAGTATTTATCATTTATTATATTATAATTTGTTGAGTTATTTTTATACCCATCTGTTTTACTACCAACTCGTTTATTTTTATTACTATGTATTTGCGTATTTAGATATTATTGTTTGCTGGATCAAAAGGGTCATACTATTATATAACCAAATTGTTACCAGTAATAAACAGCCGTAATTACCAAAATTTTGTTACTATTTTTTTACCTAGTTATTAAGTCATACACACGAATACATACCTATTCATCACATCACATATTAGCGTTCACTGGTTTTGCCCGGCGAACCCAACCACTTCCATTTGAACTTCTTAGTTGGTAGGTAATACGCACAAGGAAAATGGTGCCCGGGTTATGCGAAATTTTTAATTAGTCCTAAAGTAGTCCTAGTCTAGGATATTAATCAATTAATAAGTTGAATCTTCAAATGACGTAATATTTGTTATCTTTTGCCGGTTAGTTTATTTTGTATTTCTACTGTATTTCAACGGTTAAGGCAGTGCTTGCTAAAATGAATACTTATTGTACCTATATATTTATGATTAAATTGATTCCAATAAATTCAATTAATGTTTGAAGTAAAGTAAAAATGGTTTGAGGGGCGAAAAAATGTTAAAGAAACGTAGTAGGTAGTGGTGTAAAATAGTCTCTCATTTTTGGAAAAAAAATGGTGAGAACATAATCGTTATTTGATTAGAATATTTATTTGTTCATTTCGAATTCGTATTTTCAAATATATAAGATTATGTATTAAGATAAGATTAATAATACTATTCTGTCGATTTCCTACAATCATAATAGGCAATATGTTGTGCAAAAAGAAACAAAAAATACTCGGTGAGCGGATGTATAAGATTTAAAAAAAAAAAAAAACCGACAGTTTTACAATGTCCGTATTATTGTAATAAATTTATCTGTGCATCGCATAATACGGTGATGTTCGTGCGTGTATGATTGTAATAATAATTAATGATTAACAAGCACTCATGAGCTCGCCGCCGCCGTTGGCGGATGGGCTATATCGGCATAATAGCTCTCTCGAATCTAATCTAAGCATGTATAACACGAAATGATTCGTGCTATCCCAATTAATAATCTACCGCGATATCCATTGTCGACGATGATCCACCGGCGGCATTTGCCGTTTACCAAATCACCATTAGTGACTTTCAATCGTTCTCGTTCCAGGATATTCGTCAACAGAAGTTTACATCTGGAGAACATCAAATTCTATGGATTCGACATGGATTACACGTTGGCTGGTAAGTGCACGTGCCGCCGCGCCCGTTCATTGACCGGCGTGTTGTTTTTAATTTTAACTGCTTAATTTTAGCGTACTTATCTATTTAAGTGAAGTGGAACGTACGGGCCAGTACATATTTTGTATTTTTATTAAAATTTGAACTTTAAGCGCTTACAAATAAATTGATTGTACTACGCTGAATTATTTTTTTTTCCATTATTGCAACTCATTATTAACCTTATGTTCAATTTTTGAGCGTTTTCGCATGGATCAACATAATTTTAATAATACAAAACTAAATAAAATCTTAAAATATTTGAAATGGCTACAAATGACTGAAATATTTCCAGAATATTTTGAAAATTGCAATATATTAGGAATAAACTGTATATCTTAAAGATTTCCCAACGTTTATTTCTAAGAGTACCTTCAAAATTGAGAATACTAAAAAAAAAAAAAAACAAAAAAAAAATTTTATACTAGAAACCATTATCTCTCCAATTAATTATCAGAGCAAGATTTCTGATAGACAAGTTATTTACCTATAGACAAAATAACAAAAACAAATATTATAGTGAATCTAAAATAAAGTTTATGATATTTAAGCAAAAATCTAGCCTGCAGTAGTGTTATAGTGTTTTTTTTCATAAATTATTAATCACAGAATTCTGTTTAAAATTGATATGAGAAGGGTGTAGGGGTAAAGCTCCTCACGAGTTCGGTTTAGTTAAATAATTTCAAAGGAAGCTGATTTTGTTTTAAGTTTTATTGTCAAATTTATTTGATTTTCTAATTCAAAAACTGGGTGTGCCACTGCTGTAGCCTGTAAGTGGGACGTTTTGATTTGATAATAGGATACATAAATTTATTTAGTTTATATTTGTAGGTATGCAGTGATTAACTCTTGTTAATGAAAAACGATTCTGAATGAAGTTCGACTACATATGTTTTTAAATGCAGTATTTTTATAATTTTCGTTGAAATTTGGTTTTAAAACGCTTATAAAAACTACTTGTCATATTGCACTCAACGTTTTTGACCACTAAGTATATCTTATTATGAATGTCATCGTGTTAAATTTTGAAATATTTTTATTAAACCAATTAGTCAATCAATTATATCAACATAATATCTATCAAATCAAAAATAAAAAAACTCGAAAATGTCCTAAAGGCCTATAAATAGTTCAAAAATCGCAAGGATTTTTTAAATATTTTTAACACGTTTAGAAAAAAATCTTATATATGAGTAAGTACTATGAAAACATTTCAGATCTCTACAGTTATTTTAAATAGAATTTTACAATAAAAAAACAAAAACAAAAGTAATGAATATGTCAATGCCCTAAAATTTCCCATATTTCCTAAGTTTTTTTTCAAATTATTATAAAAGCTGCTTGGAATATCTAAATGTGACCCCCTCAATGTACCAACTAGATCCAAAATGCGCCAAAAAAATTATTTTTTCATTTTTTGATTAGAGCAAGATTTCTTTTTGAAAAGTTGTTTACAGACAGAAAAAATCGCACACATTTCTTGCTTCTTTCAAAATATATAAAAAAATTTGTCATAACATTAATATTGTTGTTCTGTCTGCAGAGTACAAGTCTCCGGCGTACGAGAGACTGGGATTCGCGTTGGCCGTCGAAAGGCTCGTGGCGATGGGGTATCCCACTCAGATATTGCAGTTCGAATACGACCCGTCGTTCCCGGTCAGGTATGTCTGAGCCATATTATTGTATTATTTTTGATGACAACTGAGGTACAAAATGAAATAGAACGGAACCTATTTAAAAAAAGTTGAAGGTATACTCTTGGTTTGTTTGCAGTCAAATAGTGCGATGAAATGAAGTAGAATTTATGAATTATGTTTAATATACATATTAATGCACATATTATATATGTAAAGTAAAACTATATTTTAGAACTAGTTTTGTGATCAAATTAAGCTAAGGGATTGCGAATGGCCTGTTTGATAATAATATATCGATATTTAAATACCTATGTTTAATTTTGTTTTTTGTTGTTCTTATCGCAGAGGTTTATGGTTCGACTCATTGTATGGTACTCTACTCAAAGTCGATTCGTACGGTAACATACTCGTATGCGTACAGGGTTTCGAGTTCTTAAAACAGTGAGTTATTACATTATATACGAATTAATTATACATTAATCTTTTGTTTTCTTTAAAATACTGCTGTGTTAAATACAAACAAATTGTTTATTACCACTATCCGAAAGTTTTTCAAAACTATGTTTATAATTGTTTCCGTTTTAAAAACATTAATATGACTTCAAAACAAACGTTTCAAAATATTACTTGCATCTATAATATTATTGTAAATTATGTATTGAAACAATTATTATTTTTCTTTTGTCAGTTCTCAGGTGTACGAACTGTATCCTAATAAATTTCTTCAGCTCGACGAATCTCGCGTCTACGTGCTCAACACATTGTTCAACTTACCCGAAACGTATCTGTTGGCTTGCCTGATCAACTATTTCACGTCTTCGCCTAACTACTCGAGGTTCGTGACCGTGTTTGCTAGCGGTTTAAACATAATGCAATTTAATGTTCGTGTATCTAGGTATAATAGATACTTGAAATTATTTTTAGAGAAAAAACGGGAGTATGCAGTGGCGATTTGCTAATGTCGTTTAACTCTATATTCCAAGATGTGAGAAACGCCGTAGACTGGATACACGTACATGTAAGCATATTTTTGTAGAGTATAAATTGTTATTTTTTTACAGTTTCAACCCTATATTTTTTCGTAAATCTCATTCTATTCCCTCTCGTTTTCCTCCAATATATTATCCGCTACTTTTATATACGTAGACACTACCTCTTTTATACTTACTACATCTTAGCACTCATTTTGACTAGTCCGATTCAATGTCCAACACTCAGACCCATACACATACTTTATATATACATTTTTATATTTTATATTTTTGAAACAGGGTGATTTAAAAGAAAGGACTATTCAAAACATATCCGATTACGTCACAAAAGACCCTAGGTTGCCGATGTTTTTGGCCAGGATTCGCGACAGTGGCGCAAAAGTGTTCCTGTTGACCAACAGTGATTACCGGTTTACCAATATGATAATGACATATCTATTCGATTATCCACACGGAGCTTCGGTTTGTTGACGTTGCATATTGGTATAATTTTATATTTTGTTATAAATTATAATCCGTTTCACAGGAAACCGAACCACACAGGGACTGGCAAACATACTTCGACATAGTAGTAGTGGACGCGAGGAAACCGCTGTTTTTCAGCGAAGGTACGATTTTACGAAGAGTGGACACGAAAACCGGTGCTTTGAAAATGGGCACGCACATTGGGCCATTGTTGAAAGGTCAAGTCTATTCAGGAGGTATGTTTGTAAACCTATATATTATAATAGTTCGCGTATCTACGATATAAATTATACAATATATAATGCACATGATATTTAAGATACACATCGTGGCAATTGGCATGATTACTGCATTTTGTGTTTTTAGGCTCTTGTGATATTTTCACCAAACTTATAGGCGCCAAAGGCAAAGACGTCCTATATGTGGGTGATCATATATTCGGAGATATTCTCAAGTCGAAAAAGATACGTGGCTGGAGGACGTTTTTAGTTGTGCCTGAATTGGTTCAAGAATTACACGTGTGGACAGATAAATGTCAGCTGTTCGCGAATCTGCAAAATTTCGATATAGCTCTAGGTAACATGTACAAGTAAGTATATATAGCAACAATATTAAATAATACAGTGGCGTCATTTGAAGAGCGGCAGGAAAGCCATTTCCCCCCACCCATGTCATCAGCGGGCCTCTATTGGGCCGGGTATGAGCTAGTTTTGGGCCACAAGCCTACAAACATAATTCATGATTTATGTTGTATACGATCACTCAGAGCTACATTTTTTAAGATTTATTTGTGAAAATAATTGTGATATATTGCATGCAATATTTTTTTTATTGTACTTTTTATTAACATTCATTGCACTTTAGCTAAAATTGTCAGGTTCTCATAAGAGTCCATGTAAAATTTAGAGTGTGTCAATTCTTGTTTAATTTATTCTATGATCATACGGATGGCCATGGTGACCATGGTGACATGGTTATAATTTTTGTAAATACATGTATACTCCATACATATTGGCACAAATAGAACATAAATTAGGGGAAAATTAACCTCAAATTAAATCTTCATATAGTAGCTAATAGGTAATATATTTAGGTATCCCTTTACATATATATTTATTATTTAGTCATTGTTGTCCCTCAAAAAAATGGGTTATTCATGCCTGTGATAGTATGTATAAAATTAGGTAAAAGAATATTTGTATTGAGATAAAAATGTAACTGTGATGGATGAATTAGTGAGCTGTTTTTATCAGTTTTATTTTGGGCCGGTCAAATTTTTTGCCCATTCTTTTCAAAACTGAAATGACTCCACTGATATAATACATACCTAATCATTGGTGTCATTTGAAGGGTGCAAGGTATGCATTTCTATATTTAAAATCAAATACTAAACAAAATTGGCCATTTTAATTTGGTGTTATAAATTGCTTGGCCTATATAATGGATAGTGACTTGTGCATTACTGATCTATATATTTTACTTTAACATTAATATTTTATGTTTGTTTTGAATTAAAAACAAAAACATGATTTCGAATATTACGTAGATATTGTTCATGATGATTATCATATTCTTTATAGGTAATCGCAATGACATGTGAATATAACTTTATTAGTTAATTATTTAATGTTTTATTAGATGGTTTAATAGATATTTTGTTTAAAAAATATCTATTTTGCTGTAAAATGTAGACAGGTTTTGTGGCCTACATAATCACATGGGTATTGAAAATAAAAATTGGAAGGAGACGCCACTGTACAGTCTGTCCCTAATAATGTGATGTAATGATTAAATTTAATATTACGATTGTTATGTCAAATCATAGAAATTTAGATAGCAGTACAAACGAAAAACCTGATATATCTAAACTGAGAATGGCAATGCGCGATGTTACTCACAAAATGGATTTGTCTTACGGGATGATGGGTAGTCTTTTTCGTTCAGGATCGAGACAAACCTTCTTTTCATCACAAGTTACACGATACGCCGATCTATACGCTGCTACATTTTTAAATTTGATTTATTATCCATTTTGCTATATGTTTCGAGCACCGGCCATGTTGGTGAGTGAATAACTTTACAAATAGTATATTATTAATAAATAATTAGGTTTTGATTCTTTACATTTTACCACCAAACGATAGACAGGTATTATAGAGGTATTGTGTCTAAAAAATTAATATAAAAAATAAAGCTTAGTACTGTTAACAAATGTGCCACCATTGTAAGTGAGAAGTTACATAGAATTATTTAATTTAATATACCTCTATAAATTACTGCAAACGAAAAATGATTCTGAACAAAATTCGGTTAAACATATTTTAAAAAACTTCATCAAAATTTAAAGGCTTATAAAATACCTACTGTATAACACTCACTAGTTCAACTTATGATATACTTCTCGTGAAACTTTAAATATTTATAATCAGTCAAAACAATTTTATCTATACATACAGTCAAATAAAAATTAAAAACCTTGACAATTTCAAATGATAAATAAGCTCTATCATGCTAGCACTCGCATATTGGAATTTCGACTGATTAGACTAATTACTAATTAGAAAAATAAGTTATAACCCATAAAAAAAAATTTGTATCTGATATAAATTCCAGATTATATCATCTATTTTTGTATATATGTATAATATGGATGTAATAGTGTAAATCTTGATACATTTTTGGGGTCGCAAACAATTTGTAGGGTTACTTAAACTCATGGGGGGAGGGCTTCAAATTTTGCAAGTTACATCTCTAACCATAAATTAATAATATTTGAAATTTGAAATTATAAATACACTTAATCTCAACAATATTATTTTAACCTCATAATGAATATAATTGTTATGCATCTATTAGTACAAAGTATACATTACATGTGAAAAATATATACTTTAATTAAGTGCATATAGTCATTGAGTACTATCAATAAGTGTATATTATATTTAAACAAAATATTAACACACATAATAATACTAACATAATAATTGTTCTTATATTCGAATTTATTAAATTACTTAAACATATATTAAATAGATCAACAGTTGTATATGATAATAAATCTATATGAAATAAGTTGACTAATTCCGTACCTCTATTCATAGGAGAATTTCGACCATAATTGGTTGACTGGAACGGTACATAAAATGTATTTAGTTGTCTAGTGCTACAACTAGGGACCAGGAAATTTAATAAACTCAATAAATTTTAATAAACAATAAACTTGTCTATTAAGTAGTTTAAAAATGAAATAGAGATCTAACCTTTTCTTTCGTGTCACCAATGGTTCAATATTTAAAAGAGATAATAACGGCTGGTAAGAGGAGTGAGGAATGTCGCAGTTAAATGACAAAAATCTCAAAAACAATTTTGTATCGACCCTACTGTTTGTATCCAACCAACTCTACTAGGTGACCAAACTATAGAGTTGTAATCCAAAATTGACCATACATATGAGCAGTAAAGTACTTTTAATGCATATGGATTATTAAAACTTTTGCAGCTTCGATTTATAAAACCAAGCATAGAAGAAGCTTTGTTTTGAATATTTAAATAATGTGCATTAAATGATAGTTTTGTATTAAAAATTATACCTAGGACACTATTCTTATCAGTGCTCTTATTATCTGTGTACACGTAATACACGTGTACATATGAAATTAAAAATATCGTGCTGAAAACCGTGTTATCCGTAGTTCACTTAATTACGTGAATCATGTATATTTACAAATTTACGTCGTATACAAAAACCTACACCTGAATTTAAAATTAATTAATAATAATAATAATAATTGTTACGCCGTAATCAAGTCTATTCATATTATTGCGCGGTAATTGGCGACGACTCGCGGTGTATCAAGAGAAGGGTAGGATTCGGTAATTAAATCGAATAGTACTAATTAAAATAAAAATACCAATCTACACTTTCGCATTGCGCACAATATGTATATTAAAACATACGAAAAGCCAAATAATTATAAATGAGAAATATAGGTGCCCATCAAGATCTAATAATAAACAATAATATTCTTTCTTTATAATAAACATGAATACAACCGAAGTATAAATAAATAAATATTAATAATAATACTCGTGGAATTATAGTAATACAAACAACAAAAAAAAAAGCGTGTCCCAACATTAATAATAATAATTTTTAAACTAAAAGTTTACAAGTACTATAGTTTCAAATATTTCAACAAAATAATTTTCTATTTTGGTATAAAAATACCAACATGTCTACATTTTCAGGAAGAAGGGAACTTCTTTTTGATGTCACAGTATTTTCTGGCAATAGCTGCTACTGCTGGATATTTATCTTCTCGTGTTTTTCACCATTCTAAGAGATTTAAATCAAATCGAAGTTGAGGTTCTGAAAGATATCCCGTAAACTGCGTAGAAGCATCATTCGTATCAATTATTATTTTCTTTGTAAATAAATGCTAACACGTTACTCATCTCCAAATCGCTTTTTCTTCTTTATTATGATTTGTAACGGTCGAAGCGCTCGATTCGATAAGCTGCAAGACATGTAATCGAATTATCTCTCTCTAGCCTGTATAGGTTCATGGTCCATATCTTTATATCTTGGATCAAGGAATGAAACAATCTGTCTTGCAGATACAATTTTTTTCATGTTGGTTCAAAACGAGTAGTTAGTTGATATGAAATTGTATTCTTAAATCATTCCGTCTTACTATCATCTTTATAATGGAAAAATTGACAAAACTTCAAATAGGTACACGCTGTTATAAACTGGGTGATATTATTTTTCACTAGTTGCATGTAAATAATTAAATGGTTTATGAGGAAAACATGTATGATCATTGATCACAGATCACGTGAATATAAATCACGGAATTCACGTGTCACGTGAAATACGTGAATATGCAACATAAATATCCGTGTACCCTTGACACAGATACACGTGCGAAATAAATCACGTATTTTATTAAGACCTCTAATTCTTATAAACGTCTTTAAGTTCAGAGTCATTTAAAGTATAGTTATAAAGATATGGTGTCCGTTTATTTGAGAAGGTTAATACTTTGCATTTAAAAATATTTAAAAGTAAACTATTCTGGGTACACCATTCATAGAGGACGTTATATCATTTTGGAGTAACTCAGCATCATTTGGGGTCTTCATGATACGAAATAATTTTAAATCATCCGCAAGGAGTAACATACGTAAATGGGTAAATTTATTATCGTTGATAAATATGTTAAATAATAATGGTGCAATATGAGACCCTTGAGGGATACTGGAACATACTTATTACATTATACTAACTTGAGCAAAAGTTTTTAATTTTAATATGTTGTTTTCTACCAGTTAAAAGATACTAATTATGAATGAAAAGAATTGCGTAAGCCTAAGTGGTATAATTTGGTGATAAGAATATCATAGTCAATTTTGTCGAAAGTTTTCGAGAAGTTGGTATAGATAACATCCACTTTATGTCCTGCCTTAAATGCATTTAATACATAGCGTTAAAATACTAAAAGATTAGTAGTAGTAGACCTTAATACTGCTTATCAATTATTATGTATTTAAATATTGGATTAAGTTTTTTTGATAATAGGTTTTGGAAATAGGTTTAGAAAATAGGTTAGGAAATAGGTTATCGAAATAGGACGATAATTAGTTACTTGAGTATTGTCACCTCCTTTTGAGATTGGTGAAATATAGGTAACTTTCCATTTATCCGAAAAAACACACAACTAAAGAGATCGATTGAATAAGTGTAACAGGGAAATGGCAAGGACGAATTTACATTCACTAAAAATATATTTGGAATTATATTCGGACCAAGACATGTTTTAGTACTTAGGCGGTTGAGTTCTTCGTATATGTCATTTAAAGTTAATATACAATTGTGTATGTATGTTCCTTTTTCAAAAATATTTTTTATCTATTAACTTTTCTACCAAAATTCGAGATCTATTAAAAAATTAGATCTTTTTTATTGCATTTTGGATTGAGAAAAAGAAATTGTTTTAAAAATTTTCTGGTGTTTTAATACTATATTAAGAAAAACCATAAAAAAAAAAAGTACAGAAATAAAAGTTTAATAAGGTATTTTATTTTTGTACCAGTAATCGTGTTCTTCTAGAGAATTTCTAGAGAATCATAATTTTTGGAAGAAAATGTCTAGTTGGTATACAAAAAGGTTAATTTTAGATTTGAACATAGGAGGTTTTGGTTTTACTATTTGTACTTTTTTTTCTATCTGTAAACAACTTCTTTCGAAATCTTGATCTAATTGAAAAATAATGAGTTCACTGACAGAGAAAGTTAATTTTTGATATCTAAAGTAGTTTTCATAATAATTGGAAAAATCAAAAAAGACGAAAAATACAATTTTTTAAATTACAACTTATTATTAAAAATTATATTTTTCTACTGGAAATCATTGTAAAAATTTCGAGAATAGCATATTTTCTGAAAGAAAATTTTATCTAGTTTATGAATGTGAAATTTTTTGTTTAGTTTTCCATATAGATTTTCTAACAATTACAAAAATCTGGAAAAAAATTTAGGAAATATGACAACTGAAAAGTATTTAGATTTTTGTTGTTATTGGAATGAAAAGTATTGTGGAGACCTGTAATTTTCATAAAATACTTATATCGGCCTTTTGTAGAAGTGGTTACATTTTTAAAGCATTCCAATTATGTTTAGGCTATTTATAAGTATTTAATATTTTCATGTTTTTATGTGTATTTTTATTTGCTATTTAAATAGATACTGTTGTTCAAATTACACGACTTAAGAGAAATGCTTAAAAATTTAAGACAAGGTATATCATAAGTTGTATTTAGTGGCCTAAAAAATAAATTGGAGTTTAATGTATTAGTTTTTTTTTCTTAAGCGTTTTAAGATCAAATTTTTATGAAAATCGTAAATTTCGGTATTTCAAAATATCGAAATTTGCTCCAAATCGTTTTTTTTTTTTAGTTTATGTATCCTACCTTACCAACTTCCCACATCCAACAGTGGTTGCATCCTTCTACACTATAATTTGTTTTCTTTTTGTGTGTTTGTAAACAACTTTTTGAAAAGAAATCTTACCTCAGTGTATAGTGAAGTACCTTTTCTAATAATCAATTTTATCCGATTTGTGCATTAGAGAGGTTATGTTTTGATTTTTCAAAGGGCTTTCAAAATAAATGGAAAACCGGAAAAAGACGAGAAATGAAAAACGAACCAATTTACTGCGAACAATTTCATTATTTAAAATTTGTATGGCAATGTTTTCTACCATAAAATGTATGGTAATTTAGTGTAAGTTTTTATATTTTTTCCCGGATTTTCCTAATTATTATTAAAACTACTTAGAAAATCTAAAGATGACTTGTGTAAAGGACCAATTACATAAAATTTAATTTTAGAAAGGGTGCTATACTTGCTACATCTAAGCAAAATTTCTAGTAGAAATGTTTACAGATACAAAAAAAAAACACATAGTAAAACCAATATATTGTTACGCCCTGAATCTAAATTGTATTACTGCTGACAGGTGAGCCATGTAGTAGTTACAAGTAGTGATGTCAATTATCCGTTTTTGAACCAACTGAATAAACTGGATATACCGGGATATTTATATCCTGTTAATAAAAATCCGAATTATTCGGATATTCAGAACGATTTCATAATAATTGAACGTTTTAAAATACCCCAATTATTACAATATTAATCAAAATTTGGACTTTAAACATTTATATATAAAAAAACATCTGTTCATTTAATTTTTTTTCTTTTTGAACCACCAATACAATTTATTAACTAGTGTAAAATGTTTTATTGTTCCTTAATAGGTGGGTATACAAATTATAATATTGCTAATTTCTTTCCAATTTCTTATTGATTTTTACTTTTACTAAACATTACACAGATGCCACATGAATCAACTGTAGCTCACGAACATGAACAAAGACTGAGCAAAGAGGACACATCAAGTTCAACAACTAAGACCACAGAGCCAGCACCAGCTGAATTGCAAAACAACGCAGATGAAGTGAGTTCAAAATTTTTGATTGTGCAACTATAATACTATAGTAAAATTTGTCTACTGATATCATGTGTCATAATTTATAATATGACATCAAATTAATGTAGGGATGATGAGGGATAGTAGTGGGTTCATGAATAAATTAGTTGGTTGGGTGTATGATGTATAGCACTTTATTATTAAATAATATGTTTTATCTAACCACAAATTTTGCTCTGGGAGTTTTCAAAAAAAAAATTACAACATAACTACAATTTTACCTAATATCAAACAGATATACAGATATTTAAAATTAATAAAACAACACAAATAAAAACGTTTACAAAACCTATAGCATTTATTTATTATTAAATATATAAATAGTTTAGGTTACCTAAGTCATTAAGTCTCACCTATTGAAATTAATTACAACATTAAGTCAAATTGATTATAATATATAATAAATAATTTAAACTAAATATACCTACCTCAGAAATAGTGTTATGCAAGTCAGTTTTGATTCTCTTGAGAGTTGAAAATGTTATTAGTAGCAGAAGACTAATCTAACATAACTAGTAAAGTTACTGCTATGTTAGTAACTCAAAACCATTTGGGTACATAGCTTCATTACATATATACCTAAATAGCTTTCATAGCATTTTTTGATTAATCTGCTTGTATTTTAATTTTTGTTGCCAATGCCTGCTCATTTTTAAATGCATCATCATGATTTCCAATATTTTACAGGTCTTCACTATACTGATTTTTAAAATTGTCTTCATCACCACATATAAATCATTATATAAGGAATAGAAATTTATTAATATAGTTTGGTAATTTGTAAATCTTTCTTGAGTAACTTTGTAATAATTAAACAATAAATACTTGTAATATAATACAAGTAATATTTCACAATTATTTTGGGGCCCTCATAAGTTCTAGTAATTTTACTAAAACTACCTTAGTTACACATTCTGATTTTTCTTGGCTGTGAGGAGTAGAGAATAGTAAACCAGCAATTTAATTCTAATTAAATTGGTGTAATTAAATAAGTATAATATATGGGTTGAATAGTAGTAGTTCACTAGTCCACTTGTTGTTTTGTCTTGTGGAGGAGAAATGAGGTTGATTTTATAACAATTATTATTATTTACATTTTTTTTTTTTTTTTGTATATGAGGTTAGGTTAGGTTCAATAGGAAGGAATCAACTAATCTTAACAAATTGTATTTATACATTTTTAAGTTCTACTTAAAAACCTGTGAACTCGACCTACAGTATCATCATAATTTTATGTTCCAGTAATTTTCTCCTATAAATATACAAAATTGAAAATAATAATTTATAGTGAAACATTTTTATTAAATAGTTTAATCTAAACTTATATGTGGGCTTGAAATTTTTAGGTATCCTTTTGTGGGTTTTTGGGTGGTCAACCTTTTGAGATTCAAATGGCAACTTGCATTCAAAATTCCATTGATAAATGAAGTATTTGTTCAAATAAATTTTAGCATTGACATTTTTGATTATGGTCATTCCATTGAGGAGATATTACACTTTTTAGTTTAAGCCGGGGGAAAGTATTAGAATGCTATTCAAGCACAGTGCACAATAGTGTGCCACCACAAAAGTGCATAGTGTTCCATTACTATAGTAATACTTATGTCCACATATAATTTTAGATTACATTTTTAAAAAAAAAATTTTCATTAGGTATACATTATTATTTATTTTGTATATTCATAGGAGAAAATTGCTGTACTATAAAATTCTGATCACTATATATACTGGGGAAATTATTTATTATTTGCTTTATATGGCCTAATAAAAAAGTTCCAGGATTACACCATTATGGGTCTATAGTCTGTTTCATTGCTATTGATGAACTTGACCACTATGGTCAGGTTTGATTGAAAATAAACACATGCACGTTTACATATTATATGTAATATTTTTTTATGGTCTGTTTCAATCACAGAATACAAACACATTTTCTACTCAAATACCATCCACCGTGACACACACACATGACGAAGATTGTTCAGATGAAGAAGATCATACAACAGAAGGAGCACCAGCAAACAATGTATAGACCACAAAGACTGCAAACATAACGCACAATGGCTAAGTGATCACCAGTGAAGCTGCCCATCTTGGACCACCTTATTAAAATAATACAAATTATATAATTATATTATAATGCATGATATTCATATAAATGACATTGTAAGTTCTGTAACATTTTTGTTTTCGATTAGGTATTATTTTATGTTCAATAGGATTATATATATATATATATATATACATTTTTTTTTTGAAATCTACAAGATAGCATGATATATATATATATATATATATATTTATACATTTTTATCATTATTATTATTATTATCATCATTATTTCTAATACATGTCGCTAGTTAACTGAAATGTCAAAAAAAAAAAAAAATAATAATAATAAACATTTTTAGACCATACATGAAATTCCGTTTATCAGTTGAATATCTTAACAACAGATTTAAATTATGATAAAAATTGAGTTTCCCTAAAATATTGTGTTTGCAATCTAGAATTTATTTGAAAAATAATATCTATTTTTTCTCTCAATATCTCTACACCTCTATACTCTATAGTCTATATCATCAAACTATAATACTGCCAAGATATATATTAGCTATATTAAAACTTACATATTAGTATAATATTATTATTGTTACTACTATTTATGTGCTAACTCTAAATTTATTGGTATTTTTGTGTTATTATTATAATCATTATCCAACCTACAAATTTAAAAATTGTTTCACAGGGTCCTTTTGAAACTATTGGATATCATTCAAAACATCAATAGCTTCAATAGCTATTAGATTGCATGGATTAGGAGATAATAAGTTATTACCAATTATTATCAAATTACTAAAAAATGTATTAAATACTAGCTGAATAACCCAGCTTCGCCCTTGTGCAATATTTTTGCGTTATCTGCAACTTTAATTTATCAGTTTTTAATATTATAGTTATAGGAAAAGGATAATTGTGCTAAAAGTGCTAGCTGTCCTTGTGACTGTTCCAATTTTTGAATTCTTTTTACCTTTATTCCTGTTTTGCTTAGTATATTAGACAGAAAAAATGTCTATGTGTCATAATATGTTATTTTGCATGGCTTTGTTGCTAGATCTGAGGTAAATAAATAAACAAAATGTAAAATCTTATAATAATAATAGAATTTTTCACTACAAAGGATGATTTTTAAGGATGAAGGGATTGAATATTAAAATTTTTTTAAAGCTTATAACCTTCTCGGGAAAATTCTGATCAAAAAGCCTCATTACAATGGGATGAATTAGATTAGGAAGGTATAAGAGACATACAGACAAACATTCATTTTTATATAATATAGCTGTCCCGGCAATGCTTTGCTATTGCTAGATTTTATTATTATTTTTTTTTTTTTTGTAGCTAAATTAACAAACAATATTCAGTAGAAACCATAGCTACCATGTAATCAATAAAAAAAAAAATATACATATAGGTTTTAAAAAACACAATGGGCTAAAATAATTTTCTTAGTCATCTAAATTATTTTGAGTTATCCTATATTATAAAACAAATATTACAAGTTTACTTAATTTATCCTACAGTGATGGATGTTGTGCAAGAAGAATATTTCTTTGCTTATAAATAATTGTCAATAAAGGTACAATGAAGGGTCATATTTAAATTTAGAATTTAGATGCATAGTAGGTTAACATATTTTATAATTGTTCAATTTCTAATTAGTTAATGAGCAGGGCTCATAACTTATAGTTATAAAAATGGTTATAATAATAAGCTATTAAAACATGTATATAAGCACAAAAATATACATTATAAATAATAAATTATGCAATAATAATAATAATGATATTGGAATACCTAGAAATTTTAAAAATAAAATACTAATGTGTATGATACAATTATAGAAGTTACTATTATAGGCCTTATTAATAAGGTTACCATTTGGCTAAGTTATATATAAAGATGAGTAGAGCTATCAATTTATCATTTAAAAAGAGAAATATACAGAGCTCAATTGATAGTGTTACTTTGTCAACAATATATAAATAGGCATTAAATATTTTTTAAGAATATTAATTGTTTAATGTTGTACTGATTTTCCCGGTTTTTCCCATTAATGGAAAAATCAAAAAATGACTTTCTTAAAGTACCTCTCCATCCAATCAAATAGACTTTCAGAAAAAGTGTTATCATTGTAAATCAGAGCAAAATTGCTGGTAGAAAAGTTGTTTATAGATAAAAAAAAAAACATTGTAAAACTATAAGCTACTTCACTTAACTCAGAATCTAAAATATATATGCAATTTATTACTCTTCCTTTCTTCTCCACTCTAAACTTTAAAACTATAACTCATAAATAGTAAATCTGATCTTAGTGTTATGCACATAAAAATGTTTAAAAAAATATTCTTTATTTCAATCTGAGTAAAAACAGGGGGGTTCGTATTTGAAAAACAATAGTATATACTTATTTAAAGTATATAGAGTAAGGTTAAAAATTAATAATACTTTAGAAAGTAAAAATTAAAGCTTAACAGATCCCACAATGAATAAGAAAAAAAGAAACACAGAAATCAAATTCACTTAAGATCCTCCTAGATAATTGCTGGTTCATGATAAAAAAAAAATCACCTTGTATATGGTTTTATTTTATTTCTGTTAATTAAAAGTTATTTTAAGGATATGAGGTATTTTAATAATAATATTATATATCTGTTGTGGAAACATAGCACATGTAATTGGACATAATACAAACAATATATGTTCACTGTTTGACAATATTATTAATTATTATGTTGGTTAGCATGGGTGCCTACAACTTTTACAATTTTATTTAATTGAATCTGTACATTATACCACTGAATTCCAGTAGTCATTAATGTATTCTGTAGTAATTTGCTCTTTGTTTTTTCAACATGAATAAGAAAATAACAACTCAGCATTCTATCATATAAATAAATAAATATATGTAATATATTTGATGTATAATTTTCTTTAAATAAACAAAATTTTGTATAACTAATATTAAAAATAAAATATTTTAACTAATACATAACCCTTTATAGAATGACTTAAAATGTTAACTTTATTATTATTACTATTATTATTAACATATATATATTTTAAAGATGTTAAAGTAGTGAGAATAGACTTATATACCTGGGTGTATTGCTGGTTGATACATTAATACTGTGCACGAGTAGTGGTATATCAAAAGGTTTCCAACTTAATATTATAGGTATGCAATAATTAAACTTAAAAAATAATAATAATAATAATAATAAATATGTATATTATATTAAAAACAACTAGAAAAAAAATCACAGATTAAAAATTGAAAAAAAAAAGTTACATTCAATAGGTAGTAGAATATTATAATATAAAACGTGATGTTAAAAAGAAGTATTTAAAATAAGACGAGGTGAATATTATTATAGTAATATTTGAAACATGACTATGATATTACAATAATAAGTAAAATCATTGACTTAATGTTTAAGGTGAAAAAATTTCGCTACATTATACAGAACGAGATCGATAATATATAAAACATGATATAATAGATAAAAAATATAAATTATAATAATATAATGTAATACCTACCGAATGAAAGTAAAAGTAATAAAAATACTCATTTATCATATTGTTTTGATGTACCTAGACCATTAAAACAAAAGAGCTCTCTTAAATAATTATAATACACTATAGGTAATACAGTGGACATAATATTGGGCAATGGGCTATTCAGAAATAAAATAGAAAAAAGTTGAACGAGCAGAAGATACAAATAAATTTCAATATTGATAGACAGGAGGGCCCAAGGAAATACTATATTAGTGGAAAATATACGCTTTGTTATTTATTGTAATAACTGGGATTCGGGACTTGTATTCCCATATTATTCTTAATAGCTGCTATAGAATAAATGCATTTTACTTTTAAAAATTACAAACTTGGACATAAAATACTTTTCATAGCAAAAGTAAATTATAAAGAAAAACAAATAGGTTATAGCTTGCAGAGGTAAAACCTATTAAAATATAATTATTCAAACAAAGTAGGTACCCAATATAA
The DNA here is from genome assembly GCA_902439185.1 of Cinara cedri. Taxonomy (NCBI): domain Eukaryota; kingdom Metazoa; phylum Arthropoda; class Insecta; order Hemiptera; family Aphididae; genus Cinara; species Cinara cedri. The sequence goes on along the minus strand of CABPRJ010000979.1, from coordinate 547,857 downwards.
AATTAAAGAAACTAAAAATTGTATAAATCAAGTTTTTTTTTTTTAGTATCTATTTTAATTATTTAATATTTACTTAGTTATATTTTTCAGTTATTTTAGTTGTACATCACCAACAATTTTTAGTTCCAAATTCTATCACTAATAACTATGTATAACTACAGTTATTTATATGATAAATTATTTCTACATCTATAAGTGAAAACAAGTCAGAGTCAGTCTAAGTTTCCCAGTAATAAAAATTAGGTACAAAACGGTTTAAGTACACATGGGACGGATTAACATTAATAATACTAACACCTACCTAATTAAGAATATTTTATAATATAGGTTAGGTTAGGTACTTATGTGAAGAGGTTGTTGTTTTTTTTTTAAGTAACACCATGAAAAAAGAAAAAACCCCCATATTAATAAATAATTATAATAATAATAATAATAATAATAATAATAATAATGTTTTAGTGCGACTAAATGGGACAAAACAATAACAGTGTCAGTTTTAATAACAAGTACCAGGTACCTATTAATAAATATTAAACTTTGTACTGTGTGCGGCGCTTAGTTCCAATCTCGAGTCTGCGCCAGTTGGTAAAGTTTGGCAATAATAAAAAGGCTAGAGTTGGAAACGTAATGAGCATAGACTGTGACAGAGTAACAGTTTTTTATTGCAGTCGGACTGTTTCCATTTCAGCTTCAACTGTAACATATCAATAGTATAGATTATAAGAATACTATTTAACTCATAAACAAAATTTCACATATTGAATCTAATTAAAAAGAAAGCAAGTATCTTCAATAGTTTAAATTCAGTTCATTGGTGCAACTAGACCAACAAATTTGGGAGTGCTAAAATTATAAGCACATCACAAACCCATAAGGGCAATGCCTCAACAATCCCCTTTACACGATACTTATAATAAGCAACAACAAATTTAAGTCTTATAGTCTTTATTAACAATAATGTTTGTATAAATATATCTCATAATTTTTATATTTTAAACACAAAGGCATTTTTTGTAGATAATCTGTATTTTGTTCCACTTATTAATTATGAAATACATGGATAAAATATTTAGTCAATAATATAAATAAACTTATTGGGAATTTTCGGGGATGCTAAAAAAATCCTAACACCCCATAGTTGCATCTATGATTCAGTTGTAGTCTAATAAAGCAAGGGATCAATTGGTGTTTCAATACAGAGTAATCAGTATAATGTATGGCGCTCATTATTTCATAAAGAATTAACTATGTATTTTCAAATTTTTTTTTTTAGAACATTTAGGCAACAAAATATTCCATTACTCTTTTTTTGTTATCTCTATTTTGTGGGGTGAAAACATTATTTACTTTTGATTTTCAAGCGGCAAATTATATTAGAATTTCTTTAGTTAAATAGATAATTAGTTTAAATCAATTTTGGTGTTGCCATTTTTAATTTCTGTCCACCTATTGATGATGTATACCATTTTTATGTTTAGGTAGAAGGAGAGTTGTGTAACACTATTAAATTGACACTGTGTCTCCACACAATTGATATACTACTACTTCTTCACCCTCCCACCAGAATTTAAAAATGAAATATTTCATCTATGAGTTTATGGAAATTAAAAATGTCAACCCTTAGGGGGTAAATATAAATTTCACAAATAAAAGAATAATGAAATATTTTAGAACTACTTATTTCTTAAATGTTCTAAAAAACTAATCTGAAAAAACTTAACACTTTCTGAGATAATGAGTGTCTTATGTTATGTTGGTCCTAGTAAATTATTAATCACAATTATATCAAATTGATACAGAAATTATTAAATACTCAATCAAGTGATTAATATAATTATAAATTCAATTTATTAATCAATGATAGTATATTAGTTTAAATATATTCTGAAAAAAAAAATGCATTTTTTTTTTACAAATTACTCATAGGGTAGCATAGCTATTATTTTTCAACCCCATTAAAAATAGGGGTAGCAATTGCAACCGTGTGCTGTAATGACACCTATGATTAAACACATATAAGCAGATAAAAACACACAATATTGTAATAAAAATAAATACAGGTAAATCTCAGTCATAGGAAAAAAAGTCCTAGATTGACAGACAATTCCATAAAGGAGCAATATGCAAGAATTATGGAACTAGAGAGGTTCTAAATGTGGAATTTTTTAAATAGATAAAGTACATAGAAAACAAACAAATTATGGGGCATATTGCACAAATGTATTTACAAAATTCAAAATGAACATTGTAAACTACTCAGTTTCTTCGCTCCAATCAATTTACTATTTAAAAATGGATACAGAATTACCCTTTCCTAATCATCTAGTCTAAATGATATATTGTGATAACTCATAAACAGTTAATCCGATATATAAGTGTTATATATACAAAATTGATAGACAAATATTTTCTATTCATAACTGTGTTTGAATTGGAAGGGGGTTTCTATTAGAAAATAAAAAGTTAATACTCATTTAAGGTATAGGAAGTAATGGTTGTAAAAGTGAAAATAGTATTAAAATAAGGCTTAAATGATTCCATGATTGAAAAATAAAAATAAAATTCACTTAAAATTCTACAAAAACATCACTGGTTCATGATAGATAAATCTACCCTGTACTTGAAGTCATAATCAATCGAAGCAAGGTCTCTGGTAGAAAAAATGTTTGAAGACATACACATAAAAACACACATCATAGAAAAACCATCACAAAATCTAAAACATAGATAAATAGTGTGCTTTATAGAACTTACAAAAGTTAATAGATCTATGGCTTAAATTAATAGAAAGGTAAGTTAAAACTGTATTGGTATACCTATATAAGAAAAATAATGTACTCATTTTTATTTCAATTCCCATCATGAATAATAATCTTATTTCATAGTACAGCTACCTACCATGACAAAAAAGATTTATAAATTAATTAATTAATTAATTAATTTTAGGTATATTCAATTATCATCACAAAATGCAATGTGTTATTTTATAATATAAGATAATAAAATAAAATTACAAATTCAAATATCTTATTTAGTCAAACATCAAATTAATATTAGTTTAAAACAAATCTATGACAAAAAAATTGCGTGCATTCACTAGAGGAAAATGTTTAGACTACTGTACATACATACTGCATGCTATTAAATAAACAATACAATATTAAAACAAACATGTCTGTACCATTCATTTCAACAATGCTATCGCATAAGATTTTGATGTGAAGTCAATTTCTTGTGCGGTCTAGGGGATATTCCAGCGGATATTAACACATCCACATCAGTTCCATTTTTCTTGGACCAATCTATTGGTAGCCCTGTATTACGTACAACTATGTATTTTTACTAGTAAGTAATACTTGTCATTTAATGAAAGATTATTATCAATTAAAAATTAAACAAATTTTAAATGTATTTAAGTTAATTTAATAACATTGACTTATATTTTTATATTCTATTCAAGTTTACCTTTAACATTTCTATTTTGGCAGGAGTCTATGAGGACAGCGGCTAAATTGTTTGAACCAGATATGTAATCATCGGGCTTATATTTTTCTAAGATCAAGATGATAGGCTTTTATTTAATATGCACCAGTAATACCATATAATTATACAGTGTCGGCCTGACCATGGTTAAAAATAGTGAACAGAACTGATTTTCTAATCAGGTTTTGTAAAGATATAGCCTTACAATATTAAAAAAATCAATAAGATAGACAAATGGAAACAAATTTATGATTATTCCATTAAATCGCCAAGATATTAAAAATAAAAACAGTAATATTACACAAGTTAAAAATGATTTAAAACCCTTTTGAAAAATACATCTGAGGTCATTTAAATGTCCAGACCAACACTGTCAGTAAAAATTGTTATAATATTAAAAATTATAACCTGAATTACTCCTAAAATAAGATTGCTGGAATGGTGAGGTTGTTTGTACAGGTGAATAAACATTTGATATGAATTCTTCAAAAGTGCCCGAGTGTCTGTATTTTTTCATAATCAAATCTAATGATAACCACCTTTCTTCATAACTGTAAAATAAATTGTTTAATTCAATCTAAATTTCGAAAATTATAATGGTATCTAAAATTAATATCGTAGTCAAAATAAACATACTATTGTTGATAGAATGGTATAGTACTACGTTTTGCACATGACGCATTTATAGCTGTGTGACGTACTACATTAGCTAAAATAGATTTTTGAACAATAACTTCATTGTACAGTGGTCCAAAATAAGGAACCTAAATAACATTAAACATTAAATTATACAAGTACACATAACACATCAATTTTGAGTTTTCAAAACTACCACACTATGTATAAAAGTATGAAATTTGACTAACTTCTGGTTTCCTAGACACTTGAATTCTAAATAAACTGTTTGGCAATGGATATATGACAATAAGAATATCACAGAATTCTGTAGGAATAATACCACGTCTATAATCTTTGGAATTTTCGGACCATACAATATGTACTTCATCATTTCCTAGATGTCTAGTCTGATAACAAGGCATAATATAAATAGTTGGATAAATAGATAAGTTTTTAAAAATATACTTTTTGAACATATGCTTCTTGTGTGGATGTAGTAGCCATTCTGGTAGCTACATGAAAAACTACCTCAATGAATGAAGTAGAATAGTATGGTGTTGTACTACCAGCATTTTTGTTTCTCTGTAGTCCACCCATAAAACCATTGTGTGTTTCTAATTCCACCTATTTATATAAGAAAATAAATTAAAAACATTTTAAAATACCTTTATAAAATATGAGTATAGCTTTTACCTCCCAAGCAAGTGCAGAAATGAATTCTTCATAGGCTTGACTTCCCCCAGTATTTGAAATAATAGCAAATTTATCTTCTTGGCCTTCCGCAACATAAATTATAGCTATTTTGTGAGTGTCTCTACAATACTAAATATAGTAAACAAAAACATTAATTATAATGTTAATAAATATATAATATATTAAACATTTATGAACATTAATGTGTATATTTAATCTATGTTATATGCTATATTAAATGATTATGTGTGAACACAAAATAATATTTTAGAGTACTATTGTCAAGGGTTAACCATCAGGGCACATGCAATACAACAAAAAGTTTTATAAGTACCATTGTACATATGTTTTAAACAAATTCATATACACACAATAATTATTAATTTAGTTATAAACTTATGAATTTACTAATTTTTAGTATTTTATAAATGTTTATACACATAATATTTTTAAATTATTAAAAAAATGTAAGTTTATAACACATGTAATTAACATAATATTAATAAAAATGAAAAGAATTTATAAATTTTAAAAATATAACCATAAAATAGTTATATTGCTAAAAACACAAACTACCAAAGGAGCATCAAAACTTTGAAATATTCAACAAAAAAATTCAAATTTCACTTCTAGGTTTTTTGAAAATCACCAAAAAATGTAAATACTTCAAGTCTTGGTTATCACTTATTAAATTAATTTTTCAGTATTAAACAAGTATATTTTTACAACCAAAACATATTTTATTTTATTCAAACCTAGGTGCAGTTTAAGTACAAACAATTTACAAATTAAATATATACAAAACTATAATTAAAACTCTGAAAACTACTAAAATACCTGAGCATCAAGATTACGTAGTTCTCTCAAAACTTTTTCATTGCGTTCAAGCTGGTAAATTTGTTTTCGTTGATCCCAGTTAGTAAAACCTAATTCTGAAAATAGTGCTCGCCCAGTTTGAAATGGAGATTTATGAACACTAGATTTAGGCCGCTTTTCCATACTTCAGTAAAATTTAAATGATATTCAAATTAGTATAAAGTTAATGAATAGCTATACTATTTAACTTACTGTGTGCAAAGTACAGTGTTTAATTTTTCTGTATAATTATTATCTAAAAAATGTTGTCCGAGAATTGTACTCATAACATCTTGTTCTAATTGTAATGTCATTGGAGATTTTATTGCAGGGTTGTTTAATAAAATTTCCAAGTCTTCTAAACATTCAGAGCTGGTAAAACCAATGAATTGAAGTAACTGCATATATAAAGAAAGGTGCGGATTAAAAATTAAATATATTTTAATTATAAAATATAATGAATACATCATCTAAATTATCAAGATCATCTGCAGAATTTTCAAATGTCGGTAGAACATTAGGAATTCGATGGCGCAAAGTATGTTCAATTTGACAATTTGAATTGCATATTAGAATCGATTCTTCTGTTTCGTTATTTTTATAGATAGACTTTGTAATGAATAAGTTATCATCTAAAAGATATAAAGTGTAATTAAATTCTAATAAATTGTATCTACACAATTAATTTGAAATTAAGTTTAATTTTAGGTTTACCATTCTTTGGTTCAGATTCAGGACTACAATAAAGTAATGAAATATCCCAACAAGATTTTCCAACTAAATCGCGCTGTATAACGCGTACTTGATTAAATCCTGTTCTCAAACATGCAGTTATACCTCCACCAGGGAATTCCAACGTGGGTAATTCGATTATAGAAATTGTAAGCATATTTGTAATAGACATAAATAACTAAAGAGTAAACAATGAATACAATTTAAAAAATATTTAAGTTTAAAACATATATTTTAAACAGCTATACCTGAATCTTTGGTACAGAAAATATGTCAACTGTAACTTGTTCATGTACAGAATTAAGGACATCATCATGTTCAGAAACCATAGAACACAATCTTCCAGTTAACATAGGGAATTGACCCAAATTATTAAGTAAATGGTTAATTATCTGCAAGGTGGTTTGAAATTAATTCAATATCAAAATAATTGTAGTAAACATACACACCATTTTAGTAGCTATTTGAAGCGAGTGTCTCGTACTATTAAGGTGTGTTGGTGCCATGGTATTATGATCACTAAACATGTTTCTAGTAGACTCTCCAGTTTTTAAATTATCTAATGTTATATCAAATGTGAATTCATTTGCATATTCTAAATTAACTTCTGTTGCTTTCTTTAATGATTCAATTGTCTTTTCATTACAAGTTCTGCTTAAAGCATCAATAACCTAAAGTGAGACAGTACAGTTCTAAATTCCTAATCATAGTGTATATGCCTTAAAATAAAGTGTTCAAGTGTCTTATTAGACATTATATTTCATTAGTTATTAAACATATTTTAAAAAAATCAACACATAAATAAAAATTATAAAGCATACCATAAATACAGTCATTGATAAATTTTGTTTAGACCTTATTTCTAATAAAGTCGAAATTGGCAAACGCATAGTCCATTCAGCTAAACAAAATACTAGAGATGTTAATAAACGCTTATTTCTATCCCCAATTGGTAACATATTAGACAGGGTTGCAGATAATACCTATAAAATTAAAGGATTATTTATAAAAAAATTGTTTTACAATTATCATTGTTACATAATACATAGGTTACCTTTAAGTTTTGCGAAAAAAATACAGTATAACATTTATCATTAAAAATGGTTTTATTGTTTTTCAAAATATTCTCCACAAATATCATTACACTTTTGCATGCATTTGAACCAAGTTTCAAAGAACTTTTTCGAATTCAATTAAAATACCTCCAAAACATGCATTTTGAACATATCAACTGGTTCTTCAGGCATTAGAAAAGGTTAACCATGCAATTTTTTTTTTGATGTGGGAATAATAAGAAGTCATTGGGTGCTAAATCAGAGGTGTATAGCAGATGACCCAACAATTTGATGTTTTGACTAATAAGATAGACAGTTGTTTGAGGCGATCTGTGAGAGCTCCCATTGTCCATCTTTTTTCCCTTATTTCTTCGAAGAATTTTAGTAAGCAAATGGTTATGTACCATTTAGAATAAACTGTCCTACATTGTTCTAATATTACAGTTGCCACATGTTCAGTTATGCAAAAAAACAGGCAACCATTTGCTTCAAAGAGGTCATGCAACTTTTGTTAGATTTGGCTCACCTTGAAAGACCCATACAATTTATTGCCGTTTACTTTCCAAATCATACACATAAATCCATAATTTATTCTCTATTCCAATTGTATGAAGTGCCATGACTCTATTTTTTCAACATTTCTGTAAACCAATCTATATGAATCTTTTTTTGAGTGTGTTTTTTGAGTTTCAAATTGTGTGGGATCCAACATGAACACACTTTTTACCAAATGTCCATGCAATATTAAATGAACACTAGTAGAACTCATGCCTAGAGATGTCTCAATTTCACAGTGACAAAGTCATATGGCGATCTAGATTTATCATATCACATACAATGTTTTCTGGCAAAACCACTGATTTTAGATGACTTTCATGAAATTAATCCTTAAGCAAATTAAATAACCACAATTAAATTCAGCAAATCTGTGAAACAAAGGGCCGGTGTGACACTTTGTCACCAAAAATTGAAACAAGTTGTTCAAAATATTGTTGTTGAGTTAATCTACAGCAAAAGTCATCACATTTGTATCTCAAATCGATAAATATAAATTGTAATAATGTCAATTATCATGTTCTATTATAAGATTAGACATAGTAACCCAAGTGTAATCTTATCGCAAAACTTAAAAAGCAACCTAATGGTACATGTGATAAGGTCAATTGCCTACAAATCTATTATTAAAAAAATTTTAATTACCTCAAGAACTTTTGGTGGAATATCTGGATAATATATCAACAAAATTGGAACATAATCACATAATAACATTACATTATCACATGCAACTTGAGAAATTTTCTCATTTTTAAACTAGAAATAAATATTTAAAATAATTACTATGCACAGTTATAATATTGTTATCTAAACCACATTGGTATTTACTTGTAAAGCAAGTAGCAATGTGATAATTGCTTCTTTAATACTAGGATGAAAGGGGTGAGGTTTACTTAATTCTTGACACACAAAAATACCCAAATTAGATAAAGATATACACCTTGCTAATCCAGAAGGTTCTCTCTTAGCTACTTTTAACATGATGGTTATTACAGTATCCTGAAAATATAATTAATAATTTATTTATTCAATAAAATACAAGCTGAACTTTAATTTACTTTAATATCAGGACAATATGTAATTAGAAACTGGTGGCAATCAGGTTTAAGATAAGGTACTTTGGTAAGATTAGCCGGAAAACATAATAATGTCCCTAGTATAGACACCGCTTCAGCACGTGGCGCCTGAAATAAAAATTATAAAATATTATAACCCATTGTACAAACATTTTAGTAGAAGTTATAAGGTAGCTATAAAGAATAAAGGGAAATACTTTTATAAACAATTTGAATTACTAATTTAATGAACTCAACAAAGTTCTATTATTTATTACCATACTAAAATTTGTTCCACTAAGGACTTCATTACAGGCACGAACAAAATCCAATGTCAGTAATGTAAATCCTGGTAATTGATGGGAAAAAAATTGAGGGCCTGTATTTTTTAGTATTGTGTTAACAATGTCCTAAAAAATTAAGTGTAATATTTTATTTATTTATTTATTCTTAAATAAAGAAAATATAAATATATAAATACTTGATCGCTAGAAGTTAGGCCATAATGTAGTACTTTGAAAAATTGTGTGACATATTTTTGTCCTAATGATACATCTTTGTTATTATTTAGTGTCATTTGACACAATAATTTATATGCATGAAGTTTACCATTTCTGTAAGTTTTTGGTAAATTCAAAGCCTAAAATAATATTTATATTGTAATATTTGTCAATTAATTTAAAAACAAATAATTTCTTTAGTAAATATCATAACAATTGAAAGTTCTATATTGAATAAGAATAAGATCAATTCAAATATATTATTCAAATAATTTAAATTAGCAAAGATAAACTATAAAACATTTAATAAAGTTAATTCTTTGATAATAAACCAAGAATTTTAACTTACCTGAAAACACCATGGAGCGATAATTAATATTGGTGGAACTAAATCTGAAGATGCATAATTATCTTCTTCTACCATGCTTCGATTTTGATATATCTATAAGAAATTATTCTATGCTTATAATTTTCATGTATACAATTTTAAAAGCATTCACTTACTTTGGTCATTGTTTCATTGAGGTCTAATAAGTATTGAAATACTCTCTCATGCAATATTGGATTTTCTAATAAGTTCACATCTCCAAGAGCACTAAGCATTCGACGCCACAATATTGCAGCAACATCTGGTGTCCAACCTCTAACTTCCCCACCAGACATGACTGACTTTTTATTAGTTATTTTTTCTATAATATATTAATAAGGATATACACTATTGCATTGCAATATAATTATCTATTATACCTGAAGAAGGATGTTGAGAAGACATTATTTCTATTTGTATATTTGTATCTTTAAATAAATTACTTTCCATTCCAGCTGAAGGCACTGGAGATGGTGACCTTGAATGAGTATCACGCATTCTCAACACTGGAAATGCACCATAGTCATAGTTAATTAATTATTGATAAATAATTTAAAGAATACGTACTTAAAAGTTGTGTTAAATTTTCTAAAGAATGACATTTTCGTACATTAAATAAACATTTTAAAGATTTGTCATCCTTCCAACTATATTTAATATCATCTGCAGTAGGTGTTTCTATATTAAAAATAAAAGATATAGTAATATTAATTTAATAAGTATCAATTTATTATCACATACCTGTAATATTAAAAACTGAATCAGTTTCACTATATTTTTGAAATAAATAGCAATATGTTATATCTGAATCACTATTTGACCGTTTGATAAATTGTCTTTTTTTAATTGTATTATCTGAATGAGAATCTATATAAAACAAATAAACCAACATATTATTTATAAAAATGTATGAACATATTTTAGTAATTTTATCTTTAATAAGAGACTCCTTTTTATGTAGATTTAAATATATTGGCTGAGATTAGAGGATTACTAAGATTCAAATGATAGTTAATAAACCAAATCTATTGGTTAACAACCAATAGAGAAGACAAAATTAATTAAACATATTAAATAGCTTTATAAACTAAAGTCTAAAATTTACACCATAGACTACAATTAAAAAAATATAAACAAATCTTAGATACATAAAAGTAAAAAGGAAAAAAATTCTTAATACAAAAAATGGATCTTAATAAAATTGACTGTTCCATGATAAAAAAAAATGTACACTTATACATATGCCCATACAGTACTTGATTTAAAGCTTAATAAATATAAATAGATAAAATTTATTATAGTAAATTACCTATCACAGAACCTCGTTGTTGGTTTACTTGTGAATGGGACAAATTACAGATATTGTAAGCAGAGTTTAATATAGTGCAACCACGTTTTTTTCTTGATTTTTTATCTAATATACGCTCTAATGGCAAATCTGCTAAATCCAGGCCATACACATGTCTAGCTAATACTCGTGTAAGTGTTTCTAACGTTTTCTGAAAATAGTTAACACAATAAATAAGAAATAGATATAAACATAAATTATATATATAAAAATAAAATTGTTTGTATATAAATTTAATTAATAAGTATTACAAAGAAAAATATTTAAAAAAAAATGTATTACTCACCGACCATTCTCTAATAAGTTCTTCCCATTGAGTGAGAGAACAAAGCACTTTTAAAAACTGGTTCCACAGTTTTTCAGAAATTGGAACATTTAAATTAGCTTTTATCCAGGTTACAATTAAAGTCTAAAATATGTACAAATTAAAAATATAATAATATATAGCTAAATATTTGGCATGAGCATGCTAAGAGTTTGATGATTTAACCATAATGAATATTTCATAAAGTATGATACAAACTTTAAGAATGATGTCACATTATTAAGTATTTTTAGTATTTACATTTCCATTCAATTTCGATTTTGCTAAATTGGGACTTAAAACAGTTCTCTTATTTGACTAGAAATTAAAAAAAAACTATATACACATATACTTATGGGAAAATCAATCTTCCATTAAAATAATAATGTAATAATTTATAGATAATTTCATATAACTAAAAAAAAAGATCTGATACTAGGGGACTGGGTATGGTACTATTGTAGGTGAGAAGTTGGAAAGGAAGGATACATAAAGTTCTTTAATTTAAATTTATAAACAACAACAAACTATTATTAACAAAAATAGTTAAAACAAAAATAATAACAAAGTTCGGTTATACATGTATTGAAATATTTAAGATTTTCATTAAAATTTGTATAAAAAAAAAATACTACATTACACTCAATTTGTTTTTATATCAACCTTTGGTTAAATTTTCAATCATTTCTATTATTCTAACAATTTTATCCACTTTTTATCTATCAAATAGGCAGTCATAAATTTTCTGGACAATTTCAACCCTCTAAAATAAAAATATTCATAACTGAAATACAAAAAAAAAAGTTACATTTTTTATGATAGGCCACTCTTATAGGTGAAAAGTTGTGACAGTAGAATATAGAGGGAAATTGAATGTATATCTGTATGCAATGATAAATCATTGCTACTGAAAAACGATAATAGTAGTTATATAAGCAATTGATTTTAAAAGAAAACAATACTAAATTCTTGTTATTATTAATTATTTAAGTACCATTTATAATGAATTTTGTGCTTAATGTTCAAGTATTTCTCTTAAGTCATAATTTTAATAGAATACCTATCAAGTAAAAATTAAGAAAAAATTTGAATGTCTATAAATAACTTAAAAATGGCTTGAATATTTTTAAAATTTTACTAATCTAGAAAAAACAATTATAAGTTTTCTGAACAAATTTCAAGTATCTATGAAAATTTTTAACAGAATAACATAAAAAATTTTTTAATTATAAAAGCCTAATTTCCATACATTTTTTTGTCATTTATACGTTTTTCAATTTTGCACAATTATTAAAAAAAAACTACATAGAAAATTAAAAACCGAATTTCTAACCCACCCAGATTAAAAATACAACAAAAAAGGTAATCTTTTAATTTTTAATGAAGCAATATTTTTGGTATAAAAAACAGAGTGTAAGAATTTTAAATAAATAAACATATTTTATATCAAAAAACATGAGAATTTAATAAGGAAATTAATTAACGTTAATTATTAACTTCAAGAAGGCTTATGGCAGTATTCATAGGAAGAGTCCTATAAATGTATTGAAAGAGTTTTATTTCCCCCAGAAATTGGTCAATTTATTAATCTCAATCAGTATCATGGAAACCATTGTTAGAGTTAAAATCGGAAGCATGAAGTCAGATCTAGTTATAGTGAAATTCGGCCTAAGACAAGATGATTTTATCTCATCTGTCTTTTTCAAATTAGTTTTGGAAAAAGTAATAAAAAAATGAGAATTCAACCTCATAAAGGAATAAAACTCTGGAATTTGACTATTTGCTTATTGGCATATGCAGATGATGTAGTGTTAATGGAAGATAGGATAAGATAGGATAAAACAGTTCTTCAAAAAGCTTAATGACACACATAGAAAGTAGGATTACACATTAATGAACAGAAAACTGAATAAATGATAATGGGAAGATGAGATTGGACTGACTGCATATACATGGAGGTAGATAAATTTAGATATAAGAAAGTTAATCATTTCAAATATCTTTGCATAATTGTAAATGAAAATAATGATATCAACAAACAAGTAGCTACAAGAATCCAAGCAGGAAATAGGACTTATTATGGATTGGCAAAACTATTAGGTACAAGATCACTGTCAAGGGAGATAAAAAAAGGATTATATACCACCCTGATGTGCCCAGTAATTATATACTGGTTGGAAACCTGAACAAAACAAGTAAATTAATTCCACTTAATAACATACAAAAACATTCTTGAAGTTTGTACAAAAAACACTAAAAAACACATAGGTTATGTATTTATATACATATTTGCAGATTTGTAGCCAAGATTTTCACTAGAAGTTCTTATAAATATAATACTTTAATATACATCAGAAAACCACACAATCCTATCAAAAAACTGCATATTTATTTCATATATTGGCAATTCAAATATACATTAAGTGTTAAATTTTAAAAAACCATTTACAGGTTTAATTAAACTAGAACTCACTAAACCTCCTTAACTGTGTGGCTACAACACTACATAATATACATATCTACATAAAAAGCATTCACTTCTTTAGCTAAAAACAGTTCAAACTCATAAAAGTAGTTAGTAGAGGATGCACATTGTTCATATAAAAATACTGATTTGGTTTACCAAATATATTTAAAAATTATTTGTATACATATTAAAATCATTTAAATTAAGAGTAGCATGCTACAAGTGCATATAATAAATTAGACAATAAATTTGATGTGAACATTTTATTGATAGAATATTAAGTTGTGAGTTTAGGATATTATGGTCAATTTCTTGAGGTAACAATAAATTATTGTTTGTAAAATGAAAAAATGATTGAATTAATAATAATTATAAACATTGAAATTATTTTTCAATTTATAACAAACAAATACTTTCATGCTGGGCGGATTGAGTGCTGGGCAACCACCTGCCAGAAGATAAATTTGTTGGCTAAATATAGGTATATTTGTTTGCTAGAAATAGTTTTTTATTAAAGGACCTAATCTTATGGTTGTCCATGCAGACTTTCAACCCCAGTCCGCCCCTGCTTTCATGCTGACATTTAATTGTCTAAAATATCTTAATAGAAAATACCTGGAAAATGTTGATTGTTCTGATATTCCAGTAGAGATGACTATCAAAATACAATATTTTAATGCCTAAAGAAATTATTAAATTTATATGACCAAAAAATGATAAAACTCGCCTATTCATTCCATACAACAATCCAAATTTATGATTTAAAAATACAAACTTTTTGTATTATTTTTTATTTTGAATTGTACTCTATTCAATTATAATGTTTAATATTGTCATCAGTATATATGAGAACATTTGTATTTTTTAAATAATTAATATAACATAATTTTTTTTACCTGGAATATAGCTGGAGCTAGTTTACCAGATAAAGTATCTTCTTTTCGTTTTGGTGGTTTTTTATTCAGGACAAGTGTGGTTATTCTTAACAAAACATTGAGTAATTGTTCCCTGTTTAAATAAAATATTGGAACATTTCTTTATTTTTCATGTATTTTTAAAATTATATATTGAAAATATTTATACAAATCATTTTATTTATTAATATAGTCATATTTCTTCTACTAAGAGTATACATTCATAAATTGATTGTAAAAACTGTTTTTCTCAAACAAACCAAATTTTGCACACAAAAAAAAAATAAACTCCCCATGTAACAATAATTTTATTTTTTCAATATCAGAAATTTAATATCAAAAAAAATTAAAAAATAGCAAAGTAAAAGTTCTATTATTTGAAATAGAACCATTTGTATGGTCAACATTTTGTTATAAAACTATAGATAGGTGGTTCTTATACCAAATAGTAAACATTTTAGTTGATTCCATGATTACACAATAAATACTAATAAAAATCATTGAGAATTTTAAATTTATTCAAAAGTAAATTTGAATATTTTTAAGTTGATAAATGTTCAATTATTCAATAATTTATTTTAAATTATATACTATCCCTAAAAAAAACTGGTTTCACAAAGCCAGGGTGTCATGTCAATGTAATACTAAAACCACTAAATTTGATTTTTTTTTTTTTATGAAAATAATAATTTTAGCAAATACAAATTAATACTTTTACATTCTAGCAATGTTTGGTGATGGATACTAATCTAGGTGGAAGTATGGAGTAACGAGGTTGATAATATCACTTTAAATATAAAAATAATATAATATCCTTACCAAGTCTTTAAAGTCATATATGTATGCATGACCATATACCTATAAATATTTAATACTCGTTTACAAATATCAACTTGTTCTTCCAATAATATAGGATGTGTACCATTTTGTGAAATAAACACTTGCAAAGCATTACTCATAAACATTTGAATAACATTCTGCACCACAACGTTGCATTTCATTGATAAAAACAATAAAATTAATTTTTAATAATAATATTACAATATTGAAATGTTTACCTGAAATCCAGCCCTAATATCACCATATTTAGGTTCATATTTTATCTGAGGGATTTCTTCGTTATAACACTAAAAAAAAACTTTTTTAAGCATACTTATTATAAACAATATTTATGAAATTTACATTTAAATCTGATGTTTGTACATTTATTTCTTCTGGTTCCAACATAAAAGGTGGTTGATGCTCAACCTATCAGGAAAAAAAATAAAATATACAAAATGGTAATTTTAAGTGAAACAAATTTACACTTAATTGAATCCAATCTTTGTAAACAGCAATTGTTCTTCGTATTGCAATAGCCCAAGTGAAATTTAATAAAAATGCTTGTCGGAATATTTCATGTATTAAATTTACATTTTCTCTCGACTTATATAAGGTATCTCTGACAATATCGAAAGGTATAATTTGAGCTTTGTCTCTATATTAATACAATAATTCATTACACACAAAATATTATTTTGTTATTATTATTGTATACCCTATAAATTTTGATATCAAAGGTATACTAGGATAATAATGTTTCTGTTTAATATCTTGTGTATAACCAGCAAGCCACTTAATAACACAAACCCTAGAGCTACTGTTAATATCTGTTCGATTTTGATTGGTGCAATCTGGTAGTTCTAAAACATTAAAAATTATATATTATCTACTAAAAGCTTAATTAAAATATAAAATACCTGTAGTTTGTTTATAAATATTAGTAGAAATTGAATAATCTGGAAATATAACAGGTAAGTAATATTCTTTAAATTTTTCAAATAAGAAATTAAAACATCGCCTTTGACAGTTTTTCAGATCTTTCCACATAATTCTTGGAACCTGAAATTTAAAATTTACAAAATGGTTTCAACATAGGTAAGTTTTTAATGATTAAAACTATATTCAATGACCAACCATATCCATAATATATTATTAATTGAATATCATTACCTGATTAACCATCAATTCTAGCAAGGATTCTAAATAATACTTGACTACATCATCTGGCTGTTTTTCACCCATTTGTGGTGGATACAAAATACTAGTTTCTACAGCAGCCACAGGACCTAATAAGGTGAAATATTAATTTGCAGTTAAAAATAAAGATTTTCTGGTAATAAGTTCCTTACTAGATATATTATCAAGTACTATTGGATTTGTACAACTATTCCAGAAGACTGTTAATCCAGAATTGTCAGGTATTGAATTTGAAAGTCCAGGAACAAGAGTACAAAATATTGCATTTATTGTTTCTGGTGCATTATCACCCAAAATTTGATACCATAAAATAAAAAATCTATAATATTTAATATTAATAATAAAACATAAGATTAAAATAATTTGTATAGATTAAATTTTTTACTTCATGCCATCTCGTCTCAAACGCCATGCATTTTCTGGATGCAATAATTTAGTGACAATCATACACAAACTGTGACATTGCCATCTTTGAGCTATAATTTCTGGACATAATGTTAATACTTTTTCTAAAATTATTAAAATGGTATCCAATTCGTCCCTATGAATTTTAGTTACTGAAAATTGCATAAAAATAATAGATTTGTATACATCAATAATTTAAAAATGTTATAATTATTATAAAATATCTAACTAATTTAATATTTGAAGAGAAATGAAATAATATAAGATCATACTGGTGAGTATGTAGGTATATAAAATAGGAATAATACTAAATCATTGTGAACTTGTTGTGAAAAGTAAAAGTTACTAAAAAAGACTATGGATTTCATAAAAATAATATAACCATAATAAGTATATTTGTTAACAAACATTTTTTGTACTTTTATAAATATTATGTAGGTAAAATGTCTATTCCAATGAATGATTCACCTTTATGGATTACTTTATTCCTTAAATAAAGTAAGTTACAAATCCACTCGAGTAAAATAGTGAAATAAATAAATATTATTCAAATTTCAAAGATTCTTACTTACAGAATTTTAATTTATATAACATATTTGTTGATCAATTTATCAAGTACTTGGAGAATTATTTACAAATTATAAGTACCTACCTATCATAGTCAAAACTTGTGGGGAGAGGGGCTTGGGGGATAAAGCTACCTCAAAATATATAAACAGAGAAATTAGTCCCCTCAAAAAAACTAAGTGTAAAGTGGTTAGTGGTCACTACTATAAAAATTAATGTATAGGTAAATACAAACATAATAATTTTCAATTAACATATTATTAATCTATATGTATAAATATATTGTTTAAAATAAATTATTTAAATTTATTGTTAGATACTCTATATTATGTACATAATACAATTTGATATATTTTTAAAATTTGTAATCTACCTACTTTTATATAACAAGGTTGTTACTGTAAAGAAATATTTGATGCATATTTTTGTTTTTCTTTATAATTCTTATAACATAATCAAATATATTTTTAAGTTAAAACTTGTTCCTTAAATTAAATTAATTGATTAAATTATTTTGGTGATTAATCATGTTTTCATCTACTTATCCTATGTTACTAATATAATACAAATATATATGATATCTAAAATAAATCAAACTTAGATTTTTCATGATGATTTTTTCAAGTACAGAGAGTGGCTCTTGATGTACAATTAAGTATTTTAAAATATTAACTCCCATTAAAATTATGGAAAATTTCTGCCAATAGTTCCTATTATAATGTTGCAAGCAGGCATGTAGTCAGAGAGTGAGGGGGAGGAGAGGAAAGGGGTCTAGACCCTCGACCAAAAAGTTTCTCAACAAAATATCAGATAATACTTTGATTTTCTACCCATTCATTTTTTTTCCCCAAGACAATTATTGGTAATTCATAATTTTATGTTTGGATTCTCCCTTCCACCCCTCAAAAAGAAAGTCCTGGTTACATATATATCAAATGATTAAAACATAATAATAATAATAAAATGTTATGCTTAAAATTTTGATGCAATTAGAATTCACCTGTCATACTTAATTTTCATATTATTGTTAATAAACCATGTAAAACTTATTTATATTGCTATTTCAATCATTTACAAATAAAAGTAACTCAAAAATGATTTTTCGGAATTTTTTTTTCATTTAGTGTAATAACATAAAAAAGTTTTCGGTGAAATCAGAACTAATATTTTTCGATATTTACAAGCCATTTGAGCGAAAACACCCAGGAGCCGTTTCTATAGTAATAATTGAAAAATGGCAGTCTTGGACACTAATTGCCAAAAATAACACATTAAAATGCAAGTTAAGTTAAAAATACCAAAAATGTATACTTTCATGGTTATCCTCTTAAGTTATGTTTGAAAGTTAATTGCATTGACAGAAATGTTTAGAGATGTCGAGATTTTTCCAAGAATTCGCATAGAAAATAATTAATTTTACTTTATTAATTATTTTGTTATTTATAACAATAATTTTACATTATAATCAAAAAAAATCAGATTTTATTTTATATTACCTTTTAGGTATAAGATATTTATACCTACCAATATATAATATAAGTTGTGTCTTATTATTTTAAATTATATTCTATAACTACAAATTAAATCACTGTTATAAGTAAAGCTTTATATTGAATTTATTTTATGAATAAGTTTTACCTCGTTGTTTCAAGTTAGCTTCAACGCCAATGAAACTTTCATAAAAAATTTGATAGATACTTGAATAATTATTTTCAAATAATAGTTTTGTTTCGTTTTGATCGCTATTATCTATAGAAAAAAAACAACAACAAGAAATGAATGATTTTGTTTCAATTATAATTAGCAAAATAGAAATACCTAGTAAAAATTTTAAATGTTTAAATCTTGTAGCTATATCTTTTTTTGGGTCCAATATTTTGTGAGCCGATTTTTTCACGTCCGTTTGCGCTTTTTTACTAAACATTTTTTCGCACATCTAGAATTTGACATTATTTTGATCGAACCAATGAGTCAGTCTCTGTTGGTAACATGGGCCCATCGGAAATAACACAACAGATATGAGATAAATTATTTATAATAAAATAAAAAAACGAATTACAAGAACCACCGAACATTTATAATAATTAATAATAAGTATTAAATATTTTATACATGCAATACTTAATTCTCGTACTGCGATTTACGACTTGATTACTATCATAATTATTGTCTTTTAAATGTTCAGACGTGTTATCAAACTACGATAAAACATTTACAATCCTAATATCCATAATACGCAAGGGCGGCGTACAGATGATAAGAAATTAGTTTTGTTACCAACGTACAACAATTATTATTGTATTGTTTATTCTCAAATAGATAATAAATCATTATAATGTATATTATCTACATCTGAGTATTTAACTCGAATCTCGATGACGACGTCAAATATTAAACAATAGCTAAGTGGGCAAGATTACAAGTGGCATGTCCGTCGACCGCATAGATAATACATCATGTATTATGTATTATCTATGGTCGACCATCATCCGAGCAACCGACCACAATATCCAGTTAAATTCCAGTTTCCAGTCCATTTTATCTTCGAACTATTTCGAGATTGTTTGAATAAAAACTATTCGTTCTATAGAAAATATTTAAGCAATAGTTGATACTCTATTCAAATCGTTTGAACATGATGAACTATCGAATAATTCGATAATGTCAATCTACTACCGTTAAACGGGGTCACTCGTTTTAGAGGTTTTTTTTGGCTATAACTTCGCGAATTTTTAAGTTACAAATTAAAAATGACGAACATACTTCGCACGATGGGTGGGCCACTGTTGTAAGTGAGAAGTTGGAAAAATAGACGAGAAATTTAATGTATATCTGTACGCAACGTCGCAACGATTAATCATTGCTAATGATAAACGATTCTGGGCGGAGTGCGGTTAATAGTGTTGCTTTCAAACTTTGATATTAAAATTCGTATACAAAAAAAAAACAGACATACTTCGCACATGGGTGAGTAACTATTGTAGGTGAGAAGTTGGATAGGTAGTAGGGAAATTATATATGTACGTAACTTTATAGACATTTTAATTTTGCGAGTTTTGTATGCAATTTTTATTCGGTTTATACTCTGTGGTAAAATGGTTAGATTTGAATAGAAATGCTTGAATCTAGGGGTTCCTAGGGGTTAAAACCAGTGATTCAAAAAAAAAATGTTTGTATTTTTTTCCCTTTTACCTAAATAAGGAAAAAACAAATCAATTTTGGGTGTACCTAGAGACCCAAGTCATCACTCGCTTGGACTATTTTAATCGCAAAATACCCCTTGATTTGTTGTGCAAATTTTTCTACCAACAATTTCTTTTCGATTTAAAATGATTTTTTCTGAAAGGAAATCTGACGGGGAAGATACTTTAGGAAAGTAATTTTTCGATTTTCCCAAAAGATTTCCCAGAAAATTTGAAATACCGAGAAAAAACATGGGAAAAACAGGAAAATTGGTATAATATTAAACAAATATTATTAAAAAAAATATATAATGTCTATTCAATTATTTTACTGTAATATGACATACACACATAGAAATATTGGAGTTGATTTTACTTATGTTAAGGTGTAAAATGCATACAATTTGTATTCAAGATTTGTAAGATTATGTGGTTCAAATAATAAAAACGGAGAGTTGAATTAAATAATATTGTTTAACAACAGTACTATACCTATGTTTTAAATAACCAAAAATTAAAACCATTTCAAGAGTAGATTATATTTAAATTGACTCTAGGTAAGTATTCAGTTTTAGTAATTTTGTTGTTAATTTTACTTAAATTGAGGAATTCAATATAAACATTTTGAGTTGTTTTTAGTTTATAATAAATTATAAAAGCGTTAAAATAACATTTGTATAACTAATTCAAACAACTGGTTCTATTGAAAATAAATTTGACAGTCGATGTGATTGTTAAATCAACACCATTTAATGTTATATTTGGATATCTATATGTAATGTAACTCTTGAGTTAATGATAATCTAATTTTAGATTTGACCACAGGAAAATTATTTTTTCCAAGTATAATGTTTATGATCGATTATCGATATTTACATTGTTCGATGAATTTTGCAATTTCATTTATTTTGGTATCACATCATCTATTCATTCTGTTTTGGATCGACATATCTATGTGAATTGGCCTTTTAGTATTGATTTAAAACCAAAAGTAAGTAAGTACCGTTCACGTTAGGTACCTAGGTATGCATTCTGAAGATAGCTTGAGATTAGCTTTGTTGTCATACACCCCGGATATTGTGAAATTAGCAAATCAAATGCAAGCACAAACATCTCATTAAATAATTAAATAAACATAATAATAATAAATTAAAAATAATAGTAATATAAAGTAATATAAAAGTAATAATTTGTTAATCCAATATATTAAAATACGTGTTGTATAAAACTGTGAAATTAAACAATATTTATTTATATTGTAAATAAATGTCTATAGTTAAAAAAAAGTAAATTCTTTTTTCATTATAACGTATGGCAGCATATAACATACGAAGAAATAGACAATCAAACAAATATTATATTTTATATATTAGATATGATAAAATCAATAATATTATGTAACAGTTAAATAAATAAAGTTGGTAATAGTCGATAGGGGTTAACCGTTAGGTAGGAATTCGTATATGGCCAGTGCAAATCCCATCGGGAGTGATTAGAAAATTAGCAGAACATCGTACCATTTTTTTTACTAAGATTTTTTGTCTCAGCACTCCATATAATGATTTTAATACCAAACCGTATTTATTTTAAATACTGTTTTTGTTGTATTTACCTCTTATTACAGTGAGCGTACAAATCAAGCATTTACCATAAATTCAATGTTTTAACAATCTATTATAGTTAAATCAACTACAATTTTGCTTTAAGCGAAAAACGACGTGCAAATGTGTAATAGATTAACACTTAAGTGTGTTAAAACAACTACATTTTTCTATGTGTGTATATAATGTTGACAAAGCATCACTATCAACTCAACTGCATTCAGAACCGTTCTTTCGTTAGCAATAGTTTATTGTTGCTTATAGATATACCTTAAATTATCTATAACAGTGGCTGCATCCGTCTCCATTATCTTAGGACTTCTTTTTTTTGGTTTTTTGCATTTATGAGAAAATTGAAAAATTACCTCTCTAAGGAACTTCCCCACACTTTCAGAAAAGTTGCTACACATAAAATTGGAGCAAGTCCTCTGGTAGAAAAGTTGTCGACAGAAAAAAAAAATATATACGTTTTTGTAAAACCATAAACTTCTTCGCTCCACTCAGAATTTAAAATTGAATTTAATATAGTATTTTTTCCATAAAGGAATTTTAATATTAAATTTTGACGAAAATCGTTCAAGTAAAAAATTATGTCGAAGAAATCTAATTTTTCAATTTTTTGTTTTTAACATAATATGTATATTGCTGTTTTAAGATCGATGGTGAAGTCAGAATTGGGCGGACTGACTTATTTTCGAAATAATAACTTTTTGAAGTTCAGATATTATATAGTAAATAAACAATGTAATCGTTTTAGTATCGTTTTTAGTAAGCATTGGTTTATCGTTGCTTACAGATACAAGTTAATTTCCCCCTCTATCTATATCCTACATTCGCAACTTCTCACCAATAACAGTAGCCTCACTCATCTTGCGAAGAATGTCTTTTTTTTTATATTGTGACAAAAATGTCTACTAGAAATCTTGCTCCAATATGTACGTGTGGCACCATTTCTGAAGGAAAATATTATCTAGATGGTACTTTAGGGGGATTATTTTTTGATTATCGATTTTCATAATATCTGAGGAAATCCAGAAGAAAACGTAAGAAAAATGAGAAATTTACGAAAATAATGTTTTTTATTATTTTCAATTATATTATTTGTTGTAGTTAAGTTCAAAATATTCGTAGATACTTGAAATTTTGGGCAGAAAACTTATATTGACTTTTTTTACATGGTAAAACTATAAAAACATTTAAACTATTATACCATATTTAAAATATTTATGGACACTTTTATTTTGTGAGTAATTTTTATTTGGTAAGTACCTACTCTGTGAATAAAATTGTTAAACAAAACAGAAATACTTGAAGTCAAATTTTGCACGAAAATTGTTTTAGTAAAAATAACGTGGGACAAATCTAGTGATCCATACAAATTATTAGTAAATAATATAAAACAAATTATATTGATATAATAAAATCTCTTAAAACATTTACTATTATAATTTTTTTTTTCATAAATATCATGTATTAAATTTTCACTATATACCTATTTAATAATAATTTAATAAATTAGAATACAATTATTGTTATATAATGATTCTGGTGATAATTTAGACTTTCAAGTAATAAACATAAAATAATAATATTTAAATAGGATGTTCCAAATTAAAAAAAGATACATATTTTATATAATTTTAATACTAAATAGAACATATTTTTTAAATTTATAAGTAACATTATTTATAATACTTATTAGCATATTTACATGTCTTTTCATAGTATATATTATACTGATAAATATTTGTATAGGATGTATTTGAACCTGTTCAAAGTAGTACAAATTTAATGTACATGCTACAGATGGTAAAAAGATGTTGAAGTTGGTGTCCAGACAAAACTAATTGGTCAAGAATTAGAAAAGACAATACAAGATTTATGACAAGAAAAAATATTGCTCACTAATTATGGTCAAAATGAGCCTGTGTTGTATTATAAAATAAATTAGATATTTCAGACCATTGTATTTCTTTTTGTTTCTGTATATTACATTTTTAAAATAAATAAATAAATAAATAATTAAATATTTTTTAAGTTGTTATTTATGTTTTTGTTTGTTTTTTTTATTTTTTTTACATTTTGGTTTTGAGGTACTGATTTAGGAACGAGTTCAGATAAAGTGAGAAAATTTCATATTCCTCATCCAAGATAATATTTACTTTGTTTCCAAGGTAACCAAATCAACAAAAAATATACCACAAAATACTAAAATCTGCGTATCAGTCATCCTTTAGGGGTTGAATTTCATGATAAAAAAATAGCCTATATGTTATTCTAATAAATAATAATGTTATTCTAAATAATAATATTGTAATTTCAGCTCAATCGGTTCAGTAGTTTGTGTGAAATAGCAACA
This sequence comes from Cinara cedri, assembly GCA_902439185.1. Lineage (NCBI taxonomy): Eukaryota > Metazoa > Arthropoda > Insecta > Hemiptera > Aphididae > Cinara > Cinara cedri. The sequence continues at coordinate 522,778 of CABPRJ010000979.1, read as the reverse complement.
AACATTCATAAATTCTCACAAACTTTCATATTTATAATATTATAACAGGATAATATATATTGTAATATACATATATATTTATATAATAAATATTTTAAATAATATAGTTTAATAATTATGATTCAAGCCAATTATGATAAGTAGTAAATACAATTAGTTGTAGGTAATACCTAAACAATCTTGGCAATTTATAACAACGCTTCTCATACATTTCTTAACCCAGTGGCGTACGCAGGAGAGGGGGAGGTTTGGGGTTATTTACTCCTCACATTGGCTCAAAAATACATCAAAATATGAATAATCTAATATCGAAACATATATTTCAGCCAATTTCGAAGTAAAAGCTTGATGAATTGATTTGAAATTGACATTTTTTGATGATCCGGCTCTTAAATTACCAATTACCACAGTCGAGTTGAGTAGAGAACACGATTTTACTCTTTATTCACGATTTTTATTTTTTACATCACCTCCCATTGAAAATGTAACGATTTCCCGCAGTCTATAAAAACACATTTACTATCGCAACCAAGGGCCTTTTTTTTTTTTAGAACAAAAACCAAATTATAATTATAATATTTTAGAATAATAGAAAGAAGTAAGGTATAATTTTAGTTTAGCAACCACGCGATTTTTTTTTTCAAAATGTGTGTTTTTGCGTGTACATTAAGAATGTAAAGAAAAAGAATGAACTTCGTTTGGAAGTTATGGGGAAACTTCTTAAAGTACGGGTTATCCTTTTCACGTATTTCTTAGTTAGAGTTTAATATTTTCAAATTTGCTTTTTCCAAAATGTGTGTTTTTAGACGCTTAATTCATTGGTTTTATCAAAACGTACCCATCATACTTACTTTTAAAGTTTTTGTATATAAACCTTCAAAAATAGCATTTTTGGAATTAATCCAAAATGTGGTTAAAAATAGACATTTTTATTATTATTATTATTTGTGGTTATTGATATTTAGATAACAAAGATTTTTATTCAAGTAGAATAAGTCTATCTGGCTTAGTTTTAGAGTTATTTGCGGTCAAACATGACGTGCTAATGACAAGCGAGTGACTACCTTGGATTTCTGAGTGCACCCAAAATATTTTTTCACTTTTCCTTGTTATCTACCAGACGTTGTTTTGCCCAAAAATTCGAGAGTTATTTTTGATTAAAATTGTCCGAGTGAGCAAAATATGGCACGTTTGAACATCTGTAACTCTAAAACTAAGTTAGATAGACTTTTTCTGTTTTCAACAAAAACGTTTTATCTAAATATCAACAACTACAAATAATAATAAAAAAAAATTTTTTTGGACTCCTCAACTCGATTTCTTATAAACAGTTGCGTGGGCTGTCTATGTATATTTAATCAATGCTACTAGATATATAGCGATATAAAATAAAATTATACATTGATGCTGTATGTTAAAAAGAGATGGCGAATACTTTAGGTATCTCTGTTTAACATGATCGCTTGGGCAATAGTGGTGGGTCGTTACTGCTGTATTCGGTACAACGTAACGATTACATTGGTGGAACGAGTAGGAACGAGTACATTTATCGTTCCATATTCGTTCCATCAGTACAAAGTTACTAACTACAAAATAGTCCCCAATGATTACTGATTACTGAGAACTGACACCGAGTACCGTACCGATTACCGACAGTAATCGAATAGTAACGAGTTATCACGATCATAGACGTAAACAGCCGGTTCCACACGATTCATGTACTCGGCGAATAATCGTCAATCGTAATGCTTTACGACTTTACTAGTCGTGTAGGAGGTATTTCATCAAATTTTTATCCATATAATTATTTTAAGTTTAGGCAAGTACCTAAGTTAATTTTGAAAGTTTCAATTTATTTATTTTATTGTTATCAATCCATTTGTTTGAGGATAAAGTGAAATGTAACATAACATTGTCAATGGTTTTTTTATATTTGTATTTTTATAATTATTTTTGCTGAAAACGAATTTTTTTTTTAAATCGGTACTTTATTGTAATTGTACCGATTGAAATAATATTAAAACGGTAGTAATTTTTAATTAGGCATTTCAAATGTATATTTATTATTTATATTATAATACTGGAAAAATAGTGTATCTGTTACAAATTTAATTATTTAAAGCTAATTTTTTTTCAAATGCAGTAAAATAATGTCGTTTAATAGAACTACGAAGTACGAAGCATATTCGTTAATAAATATCCATAGCAAGAATGAGTACACATTTGNAAATGTAACTAAATAAAGAATGTACCGATTGTACCGATGTAACGAGTATTTTGGAATCGGTACTGTACAGTAACTGTACCGATTGGAACGATTCCACTAAAGGAACGATAATTCCCACCACTATTGGGCAACACTGTGTGGTGAATGTTTCAGTTGTAGTTCAATGGGTTATATTTGTTTACATTTTTGAGAATTACATAAGCCGAATAGGAAGTTTACCATCAGCTGATTTCATATAATCCGTGGTCTGAAGGTCTCTGGTTATACCTTAATACCTTATACTAATAGATGGCAGTGCGCGGCGATTACAAACATTTTTTTCATTGAAACTTTGTAAAAACAATTAATTACAATAATTAATAAAAATGAAAATACACAAAAATGTATAATGTTAGTTTGTCGTTTGACGATGTGCATAAAAGATTGAATATAATGGGCTCCCCGTATTTGTATTGAAAAGAAAATATGACACTACAAAGAGTAGAGGGCGCCACTAAGCCTGGCGTGGCAATATGGCGGCAAAGGTCAAACGTTGTATACAAGGCGCCTTGATTGTTTACAGTTTTCTCTCAGTGTCGGTGATGCTATACATCTTTACACAATTAAATCTATTGTTTTTTAGTGATTTTTCTAGAATCTTTTCCGATTACTACGGTTTGAACCGTTTTAATTATCAATTTAGGTGTTCTTATTTTAACCAAGAGAGAATTCGAAAATGAATTCCGATAGACATGATTTAGCCAAATATGCTCAGTTTAATTTAATTAAAGATGATTTTATGGCAATACATGAGGCAATGGAGCATGGTTATCCCAATTATTGTATTGAGAGAATAAATAAAATTGAACCTGATATAAGATCAAAATTACTTAGCCAGGTAATTTTAGGTTTGATAATAGTATATTAAATTGTATTATATTTTTTTTTTTTTTAGAAATATATTGAAGGTGGCGAAGTATTGAATCTTCTGATTAATTCGATTTTAAAAAGCCAATTTCCTGTCGTAATGTCGCTAATTGATAATGGTGTAAATTTGAATTCCAAAGGAAAGGTACGACTTTTCGGTTCATTTATTGATGGAGTTACACCGCTTTGGTGTGCATCTGGTCAGTATCTGGTCATTTATTTTTATACTAATCTTATTTAAGCTAACAAAAAAATATTAATTTTTTTCTTATCGTGTTTATGTTTGTAGCATGTGGACATATTTCCATAGTGAAATATCTCATTAAAAAAGGCGCTATTGTTGACTCATATACAAAATTTAAGTCAACTCCATTGCTAGCAGCATGTTATAAGGGATCAATAGACTGTGTTAAATATTTGATTGAAAAAGGAGCTGAATATAATATGCCATGTCTTACAATCGCTTCTTCTAATGGTATTTTACACATTTTAACACATTTTTTAAAAAAATCTAGCATTTTGAAGTATTTTGACCATAACTTCCAAATGAAATTTGAGCAATTTTTTTGTAAGTTCCATCAAATTAAGCATGCAAAAACATACATTTAGGATAAAAAAAATTTCAAAAATTGAAAGCTAAAATTATTTATACCAAATCAAAATTACTGAGGTATCAGTCTTTTTATTGAGTTAATTTTTCTAATTTAAGTTAAGTAAGTATTCATACAAATTTCAAAATAATAATTTTTTTAACTTGTCACAAAGATAAAATATTAATAGTATCTTAGATAATATAAAATTTGGAAAAGAAATTTAACTCATACCTATCTAAGTAATATTATTCTTGTCATTAAATTTGTCTAATATTTGTTGTCTATATGAGGTTTAAAAACTAGTAATTTATATCATATTATACAGGACTTATTAATTATACAAATATGGAATTTTATAGACAATAAAAATATTGTTATATATTAATTCCATGTATTTAACTTTCCAATTTATAGTATTAGTAGGATTGAATTAGTGTACACCTTTTAATAACAATATGAATTTTTATACTTAATTAATCCATAGCTTAATAATTTTCTTTGCAAATTAGGTCAATATTATAAATTATTTATTTCAAAAGGGCTAAAGAAATAAAAAATAATTAATGTATATATAGTAATTTGTATTTAAATAATTATTATGTATGTAAATAAACACATTTTAAATCTTTTTTTTAAGCTATAACTCCAATTTTGGTTGCAACTGAAAGAACCCACATTACTGTTGTAAATTATCTTCTTGCTGAATTAAAGTTGACACAGCAAAACATAATTGAAGCTTATGAACTGCTCGGTGCATCTCTTTTAAACAATAAAGATAATTATAATTTTGAACAAGGATTTTCTGCTCTATTGAGAGCAATGGAAATTCGGTAAGGTTTTTAATAAAGTATATAATAATTCAATAATAATTTGTGGTATTATCTATATTTTAATTTTAAATAATTTATTATAGGTGCCAACATCATATCTGGAAACAACCATATAAACAAGTTGCTGCTTATAATAATCAAATAGAATGTAACAATATACACGCTTTAATGAGATTAAAAAAATTTCCTGAAGCTTTACACTATGAATCTTTGATTATAAGGTGATATAATATCAATTTCTTATGTGTAGATGCCTAATGATAACAAAATGCATACAATCTTATCATATTTGATTAATCTTTGCTAAAAAAAAAAACGATTCTGAGCGAGTTTGGTTATACATGTTTATAGTTTAAAAATAATAAATTTTCCTGGTTTTTCCCATTTGTTATGAAACCTTTAAGAAAATCAAAAGATAACATTCTTCAACTACCATCCCAGAAAAGTTCCTTGTCAGAACAGATGCTACATTTGTTACTTTGTATCAAGATTTTTGGTAAAATTTTTGTACATAGTATAGCAAAAAGAAAAAATTGAATTAAAAAAAAATACTTTAGTAAAACCCATTCATTCCTCATTCCACTCAGAATCCAAAAGGTTATGGTATTTTGATATTTGAATTTATCTTCATCTGTAAACCAAATATGAATGTTTGACGTTTTTAGTAATGAAAAAAAAAAGACTAACATACTTCAACCAATGGGTGCAGCCACTGTTGGTGAGAGGTTGGGAAGTTAAGATATAGAGAAGAAATTAATTTGTATTTGTAAGCAGCGATAAACCGTAGCTTTCTAAAAACAATTCTGAGTGGAGTTCAGTTAATATTCATGCTTTATCAACAATTATATATTGTTATATTATGATACAATAATTATATAGGTCCCATGTGTCACATAGTGTAAGTTCATGTTTGCTCATTAAGAGCTGTGTTTTGTGTGTAATTCCTTTTGGTTTACACTCTTAATAGTGTAAGCTATTTTGATTAATATGTTATTCATGTGGTACTGATTGAAATAATAAGTTGGATAATTTGATAAGTTTAATATTTGTAGATGGGTCATTTATCATTAGTTTAATTATTTAGACAGTTTTTAATAAAGTAGGTGTGTCAACATTAATTTCTTCACAGAGTGAGTGGATGATGATTGCTTTATCTGAAAAGTTTTTATTATGAATTTAAATTGGGAAAAGGAAAATTTAATTTAATTTTCTGAAAATAAGCTTTGGGTATTTATAAATGGGCCATCAATATTTGACTCAAAAGAATTGCTTACTTTTTGTTTTTTTTTTTGGACCTATAGTTTTCCCTTAGGTTTATTTGATTCTATCAATTTACTTAATAGGTTTGTGGACTGTTTTGGTTTTTGGTTGTTTTGCTGTAAATCAGGCTATTCCAAAGTTATTGGTGATGTAGAGCAGCTTGATGATGGAGGTGACCTTTTGGTTTATTTATTAGGTAGGCTTGAAATATTATTATATTGGTTTGATGAGTTTAAATTGTGACATTTTTTGGAGTGGAGAAAACTACTGTATTTCAACTGTTGATAGAACTACCACATTTTTTTAATACTTGTATTTTATCTTAACACTAAGTTTAAGATTTATCTTTGTATATATTTATACATACAACAACAGATTAGGTTATGTTAACTTTAAACATTTTATGTTCTAAAAATAGTAAAATTAATCTAATTAAATCATTTAGTTTTATAATTTTTTACAGATTAAATGATTTGTTTTTTTTTCTTTTTGTTTAAAATTTCACATGATTTCGCGATATAAAACTCATTCTTGCTTTAAACAAAAAAAAAATCATTTTATCATATTAGTTAAATGTTGGTTGGAATTTAAACGCATGAAGCAACTTTAATTTTTATGATTTAAGAATTATAGTTTTTAATTACATATACCTACTTTATAGTAACACTATGTCAATCTTCAAAAAATGACTAAGTGCAAAACCATGTATACATTTTTGATTTCATCCTTATATAATATTTATGTATGAAAAATATATTATTGTATAAGGATTGGGCCATTGTCTATAATATAAATAATTGTAATTAATTGGTAGTCAAAGAATAATTATGTTAATTTTCATATGTAACTACTAATTACTGATTAGTAATACTAGATAGTACAAGATAAAAGTAGGATAGTAGGAATTCAAAGTGACCCATCCATGATGTTTATTCAATATTAAAAATAAACTTACATAGGTAATTTGTAAAATATTTATAACATAATTGTTAATTCTATACATTTTAATTTTTAATTAATAATTTATAAAAAATAATTATTGAAACAATAATAATTAATTTGTAAATATAAATTCTATAAATCTAATTTATTTTATGTGGTAAGAGAAATAATGAGAATGGCTAGTGTTATTTCCTCTTCTAAGTAAACAAATTTGTATTTTAATTTTTTTAGACAAAGAATTTTTGGAGAAAATAATCCGTTATTATTGCCAGCAATAATATACCGAGGTACCTGTTATGCAAATTCACGTAATTATGTACCATGTCTAAAACTTTGGTCTTATGCTCTACAAATATCTCAAAGTAATGACTACAACACTCCTATTGATCTTAAAGATTTTATTGAGGTAAATATAATTAATAATTATATAAAAAAATAATAATTAATAATTAATAAAATAATTGCATTGTTTTCGCATTAAGAAGCATAATATTTATGGTACATTTAATTATGGCCGGACATATAGTTAAATGTAACTAAATTATGTAACTTGTGACTATAGTTTGTTTCATGAGATCCAGCCACGCATGTATATAAATAAAACTGACTCCAAGTAGTCATTTCTTCTTCCATGTGAACAGATTTCAACAACTCTGCATGGAATGTCAGTCAACAATAAATTATTTAACATGCTTTGTATAACACATGAAAAATATCTGCAGGGGATTAATGGGTGTGGATTAGACATAGCTTGTGCAGCAGCTACCTGTTTTGGTCAGCCAGAGACCTCATCTCATGAAACAGACTACAGTTACACAGTTTTTCTGTAACTTTATATTAAATTTAAAAGTTAAAATTAAAAATTATATTATGTGCTTTTTGTGATTTGATGATTCATAAGTGAGACTGAAAAAGAATAAAAAAATATTATTATTTTGATTTTATACTATCTAGATAATATTTTGTACTACACTTCCCCAAAAAATTATAAATTTTGATATCAATCTCATCTTGTTGGGCCTACAATTAAGTTAGCAGGAATGGAACAATCCTAATGCCCACACAGTTTAGGTAAAATGGGTAACTGTTGTAGCCTGTGGCCAACCTAACCTAACCTCCCCAGTAAAGGAGGCGTCAAAGTGAAAGCCCAGACAGAATATTAGTCTCGTCTCCACTCACCACATTCTGGAAAACCAGAACCCAGATCAGATTAGGCGATCCCATCACTTCAAGATTTGCTACTCAGAGACCCATATATATTCCATACCCTAATCTAACCTATCTGATCTGCTGTCAAATCAGTTTTTGAAGTTGTTGACAAATATTTTATAGACTATTATAATATAATATATATAAACATGTTTATCTATTATTATTTTGATTGTGATTTATTTGGGTATGTTTAATACATTAAATTATTATAATTTTAATTTTTAAAGAATATTTTGTACAAGTTAATATTAACTATTACAGGATTGTTATAAATACTTAAAATAAATATTTTATTTATCAATGTAACTTAACTTTAAATGCAATTTGTATCTAATTACACCATATAAAAGTATCTAGTAACTTGTAACTAGTTACACATTTTTAGAACAACTTGTCCAATCTTGCATTTAATGAAATTTCGAATTGCTTCATATAATATTCATGTAATTTTAGTATTAGTGTATTTTTTTATAACTAAATTACATTTCACTATTATATACTTATCTAAAGTCAATAACTTAATAATTAAATAAATAAGAAAGTCTTAACTTAGTTTTGTTATATTGGTTTAAATTTAGTGATAATTACAAGAGATAATATTTTGTGGTTCTACTTTTGAAATTTATTTATATAGGTATTTTGTAGAATGACTGAATCTCGTATCAATATTGAACTATTGTATTTAAGAAATGTGTTGTTATATCTAATGAATCAATTCAAAATGCAACAAAAAGAAATTGCTAGAAATATAAATTACCGTGAACTATTAATGGTATAATATTAATTACCATATTATAATAAATATATACAATTTATAATACATTTTTATATATTTAAATAGGAAAGCATGACTAAAAATATGAAGGCAACAATGGATTTAATTATTTTAATCAGTATAGCATTGCCAAGAGATTACAGTTTGGGGAATCCACTGACCAAAAATATTATAGCCAGTATTATGGAACTGGTCACAATGAATCTCAAATCAAATGAAAATAAGACATTACTTCACATGTGTCTTGACTTTAAGACAGCCGACGAATCGAAAACATTCCGATCTATAGATAGAATTGTTAGGTAATTTTAAGAGTTTATGATTTCATTTACATGCAAAATATTATTGATTGAAAAACGATTTTTAAAATGTTTCGTATCAGTTTACAAAAAAATGTGTCCACTCCCTCCACTTAAACCCAATACACAATTTTTTTTGATCTTGATTGTAAATGATATTTTTGTTTTTTATATAATTTAAATTAAATAAAAATAACAAATTTTCTTTTTTTCTTTGCAGCTTTCCTCATTACCTTTCAGGTAGATTATTAATATTTTGTGGAGCAGATGTAAATGCTTTAGATACATATAAAAGTACACCACTTCATTACATTGTTGAACACCTATTACAATAGTAGGTGTTTGCATTTTTATTTTTATAATATATTTTATGTTAAATGTATATTTATTTTTTTAATCTGTTTATTTTAAGTCCTCTTGTGTCAGATTCCATTTATTTCAGTACTAAAGATCTAATTAAAAGGCTATTGGATGCTGGTGCTCACACAGATATTGTTAATAATTTTGGTGTATGTCCTTACAATGCTGATCCCGTCACAAGTAATTGTTTATATTTATAGTTTTAACTTACTGTACTGCTCTGTTTATTTAACTTAACTGTTTTTTTAGGAATATTTCAGTTTATGAAGAAGTATCCCAGAAAATTGACATGCATAGCAGCTTGCGCATTGAAGTATAATCGTGATAGAGATTATTACTGTGATAAATTGCCGCAGGCTATACTACATTTTATTGATTTACATTAAATTTTTAACTAGTAAGTTCTTAGTAAATTATTCCATAAACAATTAATTTTGATTGATAAGGAATTCGGAAATACCTAATTGAATTAAATTAAATCTGTATGTAAAATAATTTTTTCATAATTTTCTATTTTTTGTTTATTATTAGTGTTTTATATTTTCCAATGTTTTATGTTTAAAAAAAGAAAATACCTTATAATTTATGACTGTTATTTTTATTTTAATATTAAAATGGAGTGATGTTATAATATTACAGATAAATGTTTAAAGCATGACAACAGAGCAGTAGACAATCAAACATAATTACATAACATAATATTGTACCATCATACTTAAATTTCTTTTTTTAAATTTTAAATGCATTTATTATCAAACTGATTTTCATAACTTAAAAAAATCTTAAGTATGATTAAAGTAATATTTTTAAAGATTTAAACTTGTATTTATTTTTTGAATTCTATTAGATAATACAAATATTGCATTGTATACATTGTATTTATATATTGCATAATTTAATGATTAGGCAATTTAAAAAATATAATATAAATATTGTCAACATTTAAAATTATTATTTTATTTAACTGTTTATAATATATAATCCTAAACATGCAATTTTATTTCTGTTTTTTTATTTATTCATTGTGGAATCAGTTAAGCTTTACTTTAAAACCATTTTTAATCTTTTACCTTGCTCCATATAAGTATATACCTTTATTTTTTTTAATAAGAACCTCCCTCCTCTTTTTGAACATAGACTTGATTAGAGAATATTTTTATAAACGTTTATGAGTTATACCAGTTTAAAGTATATACTGAAGAAGTAGGAAAGGGTATTAAATTGCATAATGCATATCTATTTGTTTATTCAGCTAGTACTTCAACATGTTAACTGTGACATGGGTTAAATTGGGTAACCCCCTTGTGCGGAAATTTTATATTATTAATATAATAGCTGGAATTTCAAGCGATGACAAAATTAACAATATTAAGGTTTTAACTATGGGGGCGCAAAAACAAATGATTTGTAATAGCCTGGTATTATTAGGAGAGCTAAGAATATAATGACAAGTTGTCCATGAATGTTAAAGAGATTATTTTTTGATTTTACCAAGAATTTTTATTATATTGGGGGAAAACAGAAAGAATGAAACACTACAAAAATAACACTATTATTTTTTTTTTTTTTATAATTCAGTTTAAAAATGGGGGCAAAATGTTATGTGATCAACCAAGATAGGCCACCTACCAATAATCTAGAAATTGAAAAAACCCAATTGATTAACATACATAATACGTATTTTATGAATTTTGATTTTTGAGTTTTTTGCTGTAATTTGGTTATAAATACACATAGACTCGAAAAACTAGAAAATGAGTTTACATTTTTAAAAAAAGTGAGCAGTGATAATGACTAAGATGTGTTTTGTATAATAATTTGATCTATCAGTAAGTCATGGTGGACGATCCAATATTATGGACTATTTAAAAATGAAAAAGCATGAAACTGCCAAAAATACTGCTTTATTTGAATACATTTTTTAACAATTTAAAAGCTGACAATACTTCACTAAAACTTACAGCAAAAGAATTAACATTCATTTATCATACAATTTCTCATAGTCAAAGTTTTGATTCTATGAATTGCACATCAAGTTTAATTCATAAATTATTTAATAAAAAACAATTTATAGCTGCTCCTACAAAATGTAGAGACAGCTGTGAACGTGCTGACTTTGATATTAAAATTACTAAAATAGACTTAGAAAAAGCTAATTTTGTGTCTATTCTTGTACGTTATTTTTATATTAAGAGTTCAAAACAAAATTTTGGAGTTTTCGAATCTACTCGGAGAAACCACAGAAATCATTTACCCTCATATTATTAAAGTTTTAAATAAAAATAGTTTGAGTAATAAAATAATTAGTTTCCCGCAGAAAACAAACACAGATTTTGGAGGCGTGTTGAGAAAAGGTATTTATGTATTTCTAAAATTAAAGCAAACATTAAATAGAAATATTTTAGGAATGGGATGTATTGCATTTATAATATGTATTCAATATCTGATTGTTAACCTGTTGATGTTGATAGTATTGTGTGCAAAATGTTTGATTTTTTTTATCACATATATATTGTCTGTGTCGAAAATTTAAAAAATGAAAAAATAATATCTTATATAACTAATAAATTAATATGTTTACAACACAATTTCAAAGAGTATATCTTTATAATTATATAATAATAATAAAGATAAAAAAAATCTAAAAACAAATTACATCTATCTATAGATTAATTTAAATTTTTTTACATTTTATGTTAAATAACTAACTCCATCGATAATGAGCATAAGCTCGGTTGGATTCACATTGCTTATGCAAATCTAATTTCTTTTTTACAACACGTCCCTAGAAAAAACAAAACAATAAAATACATCAAAATTGAAAATGTATTAAATATATAATTACATTATTGTTTGATGCCTGGATAAATTCATTTGCCATAAAATCAGCAAAACTAACAGATTTGTCTTTCTCTCGTCCACAATGTACAAACCATCGCATAGCATAAAAAGTAGACTCTTTATCTGTTATAGGAACTGGTACCTTAAATTTAAAAAAGATCAATTTTTTTTATTTTATGCCTTATAAAAAACAGTTACATTTAATAAAGATAATATGTAAGAAATTATTCTCATATTATTTTTAGTTTTTACTTAGATATATTTGATACATTTTTGTAATATGCTAAATAATTATAATATCTTAAAATATGATAAAAAAAAAAAAAAATGTTTATATTTGTGATCTATAGCCAAATCTCATTTATTTATTTTTTTTATTTATTATAATCATCATAATTTACATAAAAGAATACTGAACATATTTTACATGATTATATATATCTTTTAAGCTAAAAGTTTGTATCATAGATAGAGAGCAATATATTTCTAATAAAAACACATATTATTTAAAAGAACAAAAGCATAAAAATAGCAGGAGATCTTGGAAATTTAACTGGAGGTTCATTATAAGTCTTACTTAGTTGTAAAAAGAAAAAAAAATTGAATGTAATTATGTATTTCGTTTAAAAGTTTTAATATTATAATATTTTTTAACAAACTTCTCTCACAATAGTTTTAGCTAGTAATGGTTTAATGTTGCTTACAGATTTTAAATATATAACTTTATGTATTCTACTTTCTGAAATTCATACATATAACAATGGCGCAACCATCTGTAGTATCAGCTTTTCTTTTATTCTGTCGGTAAATAACTTTTTTACCAATAATCTTGCTCCAATGTATATAATAATTTCCCCCTAATTTAATATTTTTAGGAAATAATTTTCTAATATATTTGAATATCTTCAATAACTATAGTTAGCAATGGTAGATAATTCAAGATAATTATTTGTTCAAGAATGATTCTAAGGAAAGTTAGGTTAAACATTTTATGATAAATTTAATTAGTATTAATTTGGTTTACACAGCTAACACATTACTCTACTATTTTAATATACATATTAATTACAAATAAATGAATAATACCTGATAATAGGAGCCACCTCTTTTTACAGGTGTTAACTTTAATAGAGGTTTACAATTAGTAATAGCTTTTTTCAAAATAACAACAGGATCAACAATTATTGATGATTTTTTCTCAGGATCAGTTTCCTTATTGTATTTTGCCAATTGTATTTTTTTAATTTGTTCAAAGGTCTAGAAAACAATACAAATTATAAATTATACTTAAAGATTTAGGTTTAGATTCTAAACTTCATGTGTTATAAGCAGGTATAATATACATTATTTAATGTAAACATATGAGTGGGTGCGTAAAGTAGATTCCATTTGCTGACTAAACAATTAATATAAAATCAAAAAAAATAATTCAGATACTATAAGAATATTTTTTTTATAAATAACTAATAAAAGAATGTATAAAAAAAAGTCTAGATCTGGATATGATTATTAGTAATTATTAAATAAACATTTAATTCAGTAATAGTCTGGTGCCCTCTCTAATTCTTTTAGTTCAAATAAAGTCTAAGAGTTAGATTTGATTAGTAGTTTAATCATTGATGTAACAATTTGAAAGCACCTGACTACTAATGGAATTAAATATTTATTTAATAATAATAAAAAAAAAAACCATAAGACCTAGTAGTATTGCTTAGTATTGAGATGGTACTTTTTCTACATTAATTAGTGGCAGACTCAAAAAAATGTACTTTTTTACATTTGTAAAACTATACATAATCACATTAATTAAATCTAGCTAAGAACAAATCTGGGAATTTACCAATTATTTTAGTTTTTTTTTCATCAATATGGGCTCTATAATGCAATATAATTAATAAATATTGCCCTCTTTTCTCAGTTCTATTAATTTATAAATGCTAAAAATATTCTATTTAGATTTAACTATTTATGCTTAATAATAAATTATTGTCTAGTTTAGTTTGAAAAATAATTTAATTTTTATCAAATAACACATATATTGTGCTGTGCAAAAAGTGACCAATTAAAAAAACGTTTTTAAATGTCTTATTTTATCCCCAATGTCCCAAAAAATCATGGTTTCTAGAAATAGTTTTTAAGCTACAACACATAATTCTGGATTAAAACTAAAATTGAATAAAATGTAAATTATAATTTGAAAAATTAAATTTTTAAAATATTTAATCACTTTTTGTAGATAGAGAAGATATGTGTATTAATGTATTACATAAATTATAATATACTTGGAGTTTAATAAAATGATATAATTAGTTAGATACATACTTTTTCTAAAACTTGCCTGGCTAATTTCTTTTGTCCTTTAATAAGCATATAGTTAATGAATTTTCTAAAAAAAAAAACAAAAAAAAAAATTATGTACACAATAATTTCAATTAAAATTAGAATGTTGATGAAAACCAACAATATGTTGTTTTTATAAAACAAATCTTGGTAATTTACTGTGTTCAGTTATTATAACTATTATTTTTTTAATAGGTAAATGTTTTTAAAAGGTAATAAAATAGTCCAATAAATGAATTAATCATATCAGAATTGTGCAAATAAGATGTACAAAGTGTTTGAAAAAACAAGAGTTGATTTAGAAATCAAATCTCAGAAAAAATATATTGTAGTATTAATTACTCATATAATAATTAATAATTGAATAATATGATAATGTTATGATTATGTTACATATATTTAATTCTACTTTTATTTGTCATTGAATTTCTTATCATATATAAAGAATTAAATCTATAGATGTAAATGGACACTAAATTCCCAATAGAACAAGGACTTAGGAAAAAAAAAAAAATTTGATTATAAAAAACTAAATGTGAAAACATAATTGATCTACAAAATAGTATTAAATATAATTTGCGTTACATTTTTAATTCTTCTTTATCATCACTATACTGGACTTATATTTTTTCAATATCCATAGTAAAAAAGCTAAAAAGTTTTTGTTTTTCTAAAAAAGGGAAAATTGTATTTTGTTGTTGAATTATATGATTTACTAAGGTCAGAATTAAAATTACAGAAATAGAATTATAAAATGCACTCCTTAAAAATCGTTCACTATTTATAGGATGAATCCAGCATTTTTGATTTTATTTTCGATCTGTTTTTTGCAATACTCTTATAGTGTAGTACGCAAAAATTGTGGTGTCCAAATCCTCCATCTTGTACTGTAGACTTGAGACTAGTAGATTCAAAACTTAAAGATGCAAAATTATCAACTGACTTTACATCCGTGTGACTAGAGTAATTGCAACTTACATTCTTTCAAAGCTTCTGTGCCTTCTTAGCCTTAATTAATATTTTATTGTTAGAAAATTTGTGTTTAATACTTCAGAGCTGTTAGAGGAGAAACTTTTAAATCTCTATCATTTTTGCTATTTTAAATATTTTTTGTGGATTTTTAGTGAATATAATTCCTCCCTCCTGGGTTCTAATTATAAACTAAGAGTTGGTTCTACCATCTATAAATATCTAATAGTTAAATTTATCCATAGAATAATTTGACTTAAACTGTTCTACTGTGTTCTAAGTGAACAATTTATTTGAGTTACTTAGATATTTTGTCTATACTTTATTCAATCAAGATTTTAATATAAATTTAATTATAATAAATTAATAATACAATGTGAGATTTATATATATTAAGTAATGTATATACATTACTTATAATGTCATTAATAGTAATGTATATACATTACTTAAAATGTCATTAATAAATCTGACATTAGTAATCCAGAGTTATACAAAGAAATTAAATCATTAATTTATTTAAAGTCAGAGTCCAATTCTCATGGAATTATACTTATACAAATAATTTATCTTTTTTTACCTAATATGTACATTGCTGGGGTATCTATTTTAACAATGTCTGTTAGTGTTACTATGGGACTAGTACTGAAATAAAATACTTTAAATTAGTATCTAGATATGGATACAAGTATCTTAAGATACATTTAAGAAAAAGGATAATTTTTTTGATAAATATTTGATTCATTAAAAATATAGAATTACAAAATTATAACAAAACTAGTAATAGGTACATAATTTATAATACAATCATTGTCAGTTATAATACATAATATATAACAATATTAAAATATTGGTTAATTATTGGTAAATATAAAATAAATAATGAGAGTATTATCTACTTGTAAATAATAATAAATAACATATATCAACAATAAATTGTTGATATTTTTATTTAAAAAAAATTAGATTTTAGAATTTTAGTTTTATTTTTGTATTTTGTTGAACTAAAAAAGTAAGCATTTTGTCTAAGAAACAGAAACAATTAAGATATAAGATATCATATATATATAATTAAGATATATAACAAGATACAAAAAAAGTATATAGATACTGTATTTTAGATACATATCTAGATATATAACAGCACTTTATGGTATCTTTTTCAAAGTTAATGACTGTAAAAAACCATCTTAAATCAACAATGAAACAAAATCATTAATTGAAAAGTTTGCAGCAGTAAAAGCTCAAAAAGTTTCTTCAGTTTAGGTTTAAACATTTGATATTTACATAATAAGATATTATACATCATAAAGCATCTTATTGTATAAACTTATTATTTTAAAGGTCAAATTAATAAAATATGACTATCTTTTCATATGTGGTCTACCAGTATCATTGCAACTGCAGTTTTGCATTTTTACTTCTCTACAGTGATATTTAGTATGTATACTTATACAAATTATTAATTATACATACAGGGTCTCCTACAGTGTTATCCGAAGACTAATAACTCCATTTAATTTTTTGAATCTGGTTTTGTGTCTTGACTTAAAACCAAATTGTAAAAAATATTGACAGGGTTATTATCATAAGGAAAACATTGTAGGATATCCTGCATAGTCATATCATTGTACCAACTATATTCAAGTTGTAACTAAATATAAAGTATAATAAAAGGTACCTTTATAGTTTATTATAAAGACTATCACATAGGAAAACTGATTATTGATGGATTGGAGCAGTAGTCTTCAACCGGTGGGTCACGACCCATTTATGGGTCTCATATGCTTAAAAATTTAATCAATTGAATTGATAAATTTTCTTTTTGAAATAAAAATTAAGTTTATACAATTATATAAGGTATACAAATAATTGTTTAACTATTAAACTTAGAAAATTAATAAATGAAAATACAATTTGAAATTTATTTTAATATATTATGTATAAACAATATTATATAATTTATATTCAAAAATATAATAATTTAATAGATTTCAAATCACAGTATATATATCATATACTGGTATGATTCTACGTAATATGACATTAAATATAATAATTTACAAGTAAACCAGACTAGTAATAAAATAAATAAATAGTATTATTATCGTTAAAGAGTCTCATTATCTACAAACATTTTCGATGTTGTAGCTGTGTTTAAAGATGAATAAATGTTAGTCGCGTTATTATTCTAGTCATATTTACGTATCCGTTAAAAAGTTGTTTTATTTTTATTTATTCAGTTATAACAGTACTACTACAAAATATTAAGTAATTTTAGATTTTTTTTTCTACAAACGTTTTTCTGTATGCCTTATGTGGGTCGCGAATAATGTATGCTTATAAAAGTTGGTCATGAGTCCAAAAGGGTTGAAGACCACTGGATTAAAGTAATAGTTATACAGGTAGGTATAATAAAATATAAATAGTAGCATTAATTTTGTAAGTAATGTCATGTAAAATCGAATAAACTATTTTAAATAATGTAATAAAGGATTTTAATAACAAAATAAATAATCCTCAGTTATAAGGACAACTCTTGTAGATGAGTAGTTAAGAAGGTATGATATAGAGGAGAATTTAATGTATATCTGTGTAAAAAGATAAATCATTGTTAAGAAAAAATGATTATGAGTAGAGCTCAGTTAATAATATTGCTTTTTCAATAATACAGATGTAATATTATAGTAAAATAAATATATTATATTGAAACTATTGGTATGGACCAGTAACTAGCTTTGTTCTACATCATTTTTTACTTAAGTGATTGTCGTCCAATTTTATATTAAAATTATTAGAAAAAAAAAACTACGTTGACTCTTTTTTTTTTTTTGTTGACCACAAATTACATCTTTTAATGAACAATCTGTTCAATTTTCAAGTATTTATGTTTAATTTAAAAATTATACCCCCAGAGTACTTGCCAAATAAAAATTACTCAAAAATAACTTAAATGTTTTTACAGTTTTACCATGTCTAAAAAAAGACAAATATAAGTTTTTTGTCCAAATTTCAAATCACCACGAATATTTTTAACTGAATAACAAATAACAAAAATGAAAATAATAAAAGCATTCTTTTTGTAAATTTACCATTTTTTTAATGGTTTATCCGGTTGTTCCCAGAAATGATGAAAACCATTTTGAAAATTAAAAAATGACCTCTTTAAAGTACCATCGAGACAATATTTTCCTTCAGAAATCGTGCCACACATACATATCGTAGAAAGATTTATGGTTAGAAATTTTTATCACAGTATATATATATATATAAAAAATTAAAATAAACATCTCTGTAAAACCAATACATTCTTCGCTACATTCAGAATTTAAAATATAGATTTACAAGAGTTTACAGATTAAATGAGAAACATAGTTTATATTGAGTAGGTATAGCAATTAGGTAGGAAGAGTGATTATTTAAAGAGAATATTTGAAGTCAATAAATTATAAATATTATTGTAAACATTGGTAGATCACAAATCTGAGGTCGACTACAGACGAATAGGTAGTATAAAAGGTTGATTTTTTATAAATTTAACTTAAATTTGTTTACTTCAAGTTAGATATTTTATAGTTTAAATGAAAAGAGTTAATATTTTTACATTTGTATCATCAAATTGAAGTTTTCTACTGTTTTTAAATATCTTATAGAATCATTTTTAAATTTATTTTATTTTTAAAAAGACACTGAATAATTTTTAGTACATACACATCTATCACAATTATATACATAGAATTCTTTTTGGCTGAGCTTTTAGTTATATCATAATTATAATCCAATGATATTAAATGTAAGGTCAAGATTTGAGAAATGTGTATTTTCATTGTAAATATAATACATATTTTAAAAATAAATTTCATTTAAATTAACACAACTCTGACTAGTACTCAGATAAGAAATTAAGGAGAAGAGAGATGAACAGCCTATTTGTTTATATAATAAAGACAACCAAATAGGTTAAAGCTTGAGCCATATAATAATTAGTTTTTTTTTTATTACTAATGCAACTTTCTTAAAAATGTTTCCCAAGAATACTTTGTTAAATCCAGGATAAACAAGTTAGATTTTATATTTTAGTGAATTTAATTTTAAAAGAATAATTACAATATAATAATCAAGAAATACTTACGAAACTACAGGATCATGAAATATAGAACATGTTTCATTGCTTTTAGCTGCTTTAAATGGAATTAATTTAAAATTCTCAATACCTCCAGTTTCAAGCAATTTATCTAATTCTTGTTTCTTGTAAATAGGTTCTCCAAAATGAGGTGGATATACACTATATTTAGCTGCAAATTGTGGTGACATTTGAAATCTTAAAAATAAAAAATAAATAAAATATTAAAAGAAAAACTAGTTTATATACAAATAATAAATCTAAGAAAAAAACGGCACGGAAAAACCGACAAGGGTAAAATATCTCAAGGTAAATATTGTCAAATGCATTTTACTTAAAAATCACAAAAATTAGTTACAAGTCAATTAAAGTTAATAATAATAAATCATTTATATTATATACTATATAGCAGGGGTGGCCAAATCGCATCTTATGTAAGATACAAAATTTTTTTTTATTATGAATTTACAATATGTATTTGAAAAACTACAAAATTTTTAAAAATTACAATACATAGTAAAAATTTACAAAAAAAAAATAAAGTGTTATTAATATAATATTTAAGTATATATTTTTTTTAAATTTGTAATTATCAATTATTATCTTATTTGTTGTGTGTTCATTTTGTTTGTAAGTTTTTTGAAATCCGGATTATGTGTTGTTAAAGCAGTCCTTAACAATTATTCTTCCCAGTGTAATTTGAATTCTCTATGTTCTTCATACTTCTGTTTCTTAGACATGATAATTATTTTATTAATATTAAAGTGATACACTCACGACAGCACTATGGAGACATATTTATTTGTATTTATGATAGTATTTATAGACAAAATTAAGATAAAATTTAATCTGACATTATTATACATTATTATATTGTTTCCCGTTCTATAGATTTTATTATATTTGATATCTTATCTTATTTATTATCAATATTATATTAATGTGACCTTTTTTTTCATTTTGGCTCTTCCATATTTATTAATATATTGGGCGGCTCGCGAGTCTCTTCTCGTTGGTCAGATATATAGTAATAAAAAAATTTATCTATTTTTCCACTTAAATATTCTTTACATAATGTTTGTTCAAATACTATTACTATTTAAAAATAATATATTTAATGCCCCCCAAAAAAATCCAGCGCAGCTTTGAAATATATAGTCATACAACGGAAGTTATTTGATCGGGAGTCAGCAACCTGCAATTAGTCACTAATATTTGTCATTTTTAAGTAAAATACATTTGACGTTGTATAACTTGTTGATTTTCAATAATATTAAAAGATATATATCCAAAACTTAATTTCAGTGAAGAAAATTTCAAATTATTATTATCAATTATTTGTATATGGTCTGCATTAAATCATTATTAATTCTTATTTAATACCATAAACTTTTAATATATTGTATTTGCCAATTTTATATTCCATGTAGATTAATTTTAACATTTGTGTATCAAGAATATTTGCGGTACTATTCAGAATATATTAAAATACTTAATTTAAATAATGCATTTTTACAAGATTAATAAAATTCACTTACAGATGTTTAATGCAACTGCCAAACTTTGAATACTTAACTAATAACGCCATTACTGAATATGTACCTGTGCACCAGAATTAATAGTACCTACTTAGTTTTATTGAGTTGAAAAGTATTATAATGACAATTAAATCAAAAAATTCACTATTGGGTTTATTCGTTTAAGACCGTGAATGGGATAGTTCTGCTCTAGTGATAAGAATAAAGCCTGGTAGAAAAAACAAAATTCGTGACTATCATATCTTATTAGCGCACATCGTAAAGTTAAACAATCTTCTTCATAGACATAATAATTTCTATTAAATAGATAATTAATTTCTAAATAATATCTATTGTTTATAATAATAAGAGAAAAATAAATAATAATTTCTATAATATCTATGATCTTATTATTCTAATTGCACAGCCCGGTTTTCTCGATAATTGCGGCATCACACGCACAAGCGTCTATGGTAGGGGTGGCCAATTTGCGGCACATTTTATGTGCATTGAATAACAAAAACATTAAAAAATATTCGTTAACAATGATTTATCGTTTTGCTTTGCATTTTAGATATAAATTAAATAACTTTTATGCCCGATTCACGGTTGCACCAAAGCCCAAACTTGTCGTTATCTATTGATAAATTTAATGTTAAATCCACGGTCTTAGAAGAACTTCTAAGACCGTGGTTAGATCTAAGATGGATTAACCTATAATTATTTAATAATAATTAACGGTTAATAAATTTATTTTCTTGGTTTTAACATGTAACCTCGATGTATTAAATTTACGAGTATTGCTCAATCCACGAATTAATATACACCTTAATTCGTATATCTTATTTCGAGGCTCAATTATGTCATATCATTTCATGTTCTATATTCAGGTTATTACCAGAATACTGATTAATGAATTGTTTCATTGTACCAAGGTGTATCAATACAGAGTAAATGGTATAATATAATACGTTCACAAACTAAGAACTAAGTTCGTGGATAAATTACATATGTATGATGGGCAGTAACAAATAATCATAGATAATTAAGCATCTTATTTTATTATCTATTCAAATAATCTATATTATCGACCAATATTCGTTTATTCTATTGCAGCATTGTTTGTAGTGTGACGGCTAAATTGTCGATTGAAGTATTGAATTATTTAGTTTGTTGCGTGGTTTATTTTATTGGACGTTTCCGTTATGCGTAATATAACGCGAACTTAATTATTGTTGTAATATTATTGTGCATACCTATATCTATATGGTTGACATCAATAAACGATTAAAATTATTATTATTATTTTCATAATCATGTTTTGTTTCTGGTTAAATATTATTATATAATATAACACCTATATGATATATTTACCAATTTACTATTTAGTTGCAGTTTTTTCGACCAACTGGTCAGTGGATACTATTAATATTCTGCTGTGTTCTGGTTTTACTTTGCTGATAATTGGTCAAAATCTAAAAACCTTAATGATCCAATTTCCGATTTTACATTCATATAGTGAGATAAGTTCGTTGAACACGAGAACAGAGTACGTAAAATTATTTTTTTATATAATATTGTTCACACCCACTTCGGAATTTATGGTTAAAAGAATCAATCAATTAATGATTTCGAAAATCATAAATTAAGAAGAGAAGTAATTTTTGATAGGTAGTAATTTTTTAAATATCCATCATTATTTTTCTTAAATCTATTAAGAATGTTAAAATATTATTTGGATTAAGGTGCATGATTTTGCAATTATAAACATTACTTATTCTCCCACCCAATCCAAATTATCAATCAATACATTACCTATGTGGTATTTAAGAATTAGGCACTCCAGGTGACCAAGCATAACTTTAAGTACCTAGCTCCTTTTACATTAACATAGACATAATTATAAAATACTTGGTGATGTAGTCTCCCACAAGACCACAAATAACTCCCTCCCCGCCTACAATAATTTGTCAAATCTTAATACCCTGAAATAGTCTTTATCATAAAACTAAAGCCCCTCTTCTCTTGAAACACATTATTTTATACTTTGGCATTAGTTAAAAAGTCGGAATTAGCATTGGTCAGATAGCTAGATAGCTCAGTGGGAGATTACTTCCCTTGAATTTAATGAATTTAATTGTTACTTGTCCAGTCGAGGAGATTTCAGTTCAATTTCTGGTATAATCACCTGATTTAAAGCTTTATTTTTTTGATTTTAATACATATTAATATCATCCAAATTAAACAATGGGAAATTACTTTTTAAAAAGTTAAGAAATAATAATTTGTCATTTTCAATGTCTACTAAATAAATAAAAATTAGAAATAATCTAATTGTAAAACTGTTTTTAGCTACCTAATATATTATAATGTGAATAAATTGTACATATACTTGGAGTTTTACAATTAAAAAATAATATTAATATCAAATAAATAAATAAAATATAATGTATATATATTTGTATAATAATACAAATTGTTGTAAAATGATGAATACAATTATAAGATATGCGTTTGCCATGTAACAGTTTTACATAAAATAATATATGAAAATATTGTAATTTCACTTTGGTGAATTTGCAATAATAGAATATATTATCTGCAAAGGCTATTTAAAATATAAAAATCTTTTTAAAAGAAGAGCGAATTCATTTTAGTGTTAATTTTATTTCTCATATTGTCTAATGATTATTATATTATTATATTATTACTATTCATCATGATGAATAGTCAAATTTGTCCAGCTAAATTGATAGGGTGTTTATAAATAATTAAATAATGCCTTAAAGTTTTTGATAAACATAAGTATCAATGTCATATAATTTATAATTAAAACTAATATTACAAAAATAATGGGGAACCCAAGTCCTACACTGGATCAATTACAAAGTTTTTCATTACCTCATAGGTACAAATATATCTATAGACTTGCTAATCTTATTCAAATAATGACTAAGTGTTTATTGTGTAATCTTGCTACTGCAATATATCAAAACGATTTGCATCATCAAACACCTAAGTATGTTTGTTATAACAAACCGAATTATATGTATATTAAACCTAGCCATGGTTTTCTAACAATTAGTTGTTAAAAAGTTTTACTAGTACAAAATATCCTTTGTTGGCTACTGATATTCTTAATATTATTTCATTGTACATGTTATTAGATTTATTTTGATTTGTCCCTAAGTATTTAAAATCATTTACTGCTTGGAAGGTGTGATCCCCAACAGTTAGATCCATTATATTTACATTTCTTCTGCTGCCAACTATATATTTTGTTTTGCCTTAGTTGATTTTAAGACCCATTGATTTAGCTGCTTTAATTAGATCAATTAATCATTAATCACATGATGATGTGATTACCTTTCACGAGTGTTACCTAGCACCACAAAGTCATCCACATAAGCAAGAATAACACATTTAAACATTTATTTCAGTTTTTTTTCGTAATAATAATTATAATAATTCAATTACTAATTCATAACACTAGTTTTGAGAAATAAAACCCATTGTATAAATATGAAGTTGGGTATCCAATGTTTACTGCATATGGTTGAGGGTAAGAAGTAGTCTTGTAAAATGTCTAGAGGTTAGTTTTTTATGTGTCATGAGTGTAAGACATTCTCTGCTTTTATACCTTTCAATCGAACCTTCATTATATACACAAAAAATGTGTGTATTATCTACCTTTGTTATCATAGAGTAATTATGATATAGGTAACAAACACAGAGTAATAATAATAGTACTTACCAATAATTCTTTTGGTTGGTCTTTAAAGATATTCTATCTCGGGTCTAGAAATCAATTTTTTTTAAAATAAAACATTTTTTGTTTGCCATAGATGACAGAAAGGTCATCAGCTTTTAGCAAAATAAAATTTAGTTAAATGCTAGTTTACTGTTTTGTGAATACTTTTTAGTTTTACAACATAATAAAATACATTATAATTTAACTTTGTTAGAAATTCTGTCAAAATCAAAATAAACAAGGAAAGTTAAGGTAGACATAAAACTATAAAAAAAGGAAAAATTTAATTTTCAACAGATTTTCATTGTTAAACAATGCCTTATCATTTCTTTTTTGATATTTTTTTTTTAAAAATATGGATACTATTAGTATATATCATCATACCTGTACAAAATTTTTAAAATTGTTATATTAAATTTATAAAATGGTGGAAGAAACGTAAATTCTGATCGAACAAATTAGAAAATATTTGTTCTTGTTCGATACATTTCATCAAAATTATAAAAATGTAGTAAAAAAATTGTTTTTTTTCTTTTATTTTGAAGGGCAAGTAAAAGAAGTTGCTCTTCGTCAGAATTTGACATATTGAATAAATAATAGGTAGTATAATTGCAAATATATATTAAAGGTTTTCTCGGATCCGAAATCCGAAATACAACCCGTAAGATGCTTTATTATAGCAAGTAAGTCTATATTATTATAATGTGAATACTTGTATTATGACGTAGAAACAATCCCATAAATATTAGGTATAAAACCCGTGATCCGTCCAATCTGTCTGTAACGATTGGTCGATGACGTATGACGACCAGAACCGGATTGAACCGGCGAACTACAGGGGGAAAATCTCTGCTCCAAATTATTATCCTTATTTTTATAGTATGTAGGTATTATAATATACAAATGATGATTTTTTTTTTTTGCACATCACTGAAATAGCCCTTGTAAAACTCCGCCTATATTTCCATTTTATCTTCTCTATTTCTCATCTACAACAGTGGCCCACCTACGTGTGAAGTATGTCCGTCTTTTTTCGGGATTTTTAGGTTCTTTAGTACGTTTTTAAAGTGGCGGTTAATTTTTTTGTAAAATTTTAGATAAGCTTGTTTCTTGTAATTGTCAACTTTTTTTTCTTTTTAAGTCTATAATTCGCAAAATAACGAATGTTCAACGAAAAAGAATAACCCTGTTTATAATAAATATAATGTTACATATTATTCTGTAAACTATAATAAACATGATTTCAAATTATTCATCGAATATAACTAAAATTGGGTTGTAGTTCGATAATAAACTTTCATCACCAATTTTCATGTTATATTTCAAAACTTAGAAGTACAACAGAGTTATTAGATTTGTCCTAAAACAAAATAATGATGAACATAACGATAAGAAATATTATTTTATCACTATTTTCATTAATTATTATTTTGACAATTATTCAATTTAAATTTTTTTTATCATAAGTAATAAAATATAATTTTCAATATTGTGACAGTGATTAAACTATCACAGATATTATATATTGTTATGATTATAATTACAATTATTATAATTAAAATTAGTTCATTATTATTACTTCAAGGTTAATGGTACGAATGTATGATAACAACTTTGTGCCGTAATCGACTGTGTAATAATATTATAAGTACAATTTATAACGACCCATAACAAAGCCGCTTCCATATGCTTAAAACTATCTATGGTGGTGCTATCTATAACTGTGGTATTAACTACTAGCAAATTTGCCAAAACAATAATTGATAACATTATTATAGTAATGACAGCACTAAAGTTAACAATCATAAAAAAGAAAATGATTCATTGTTTGTATTTATCATAATTATTATTGGTATACATTTTGTTAATTCTAACTTTGGTGTTTATATCTGAAAAATACACATTCCGATTTTAGTTTAATAGTGTTGGATATTATATTATATTCTGTTTCTACATTTTTAATCAAGTGAGTTATTTTATTTTGTTTAACAGTTGTAACTAATATTTTTTTTTATTAAATGTAAATACTTACAACTATCAATTATTTTAATCAATCCAATTATGTGAAGTTTTGTTTGAAATTAAATTTGAATTTCAATTCGATTCGCCCTTCAAAAGTTTTTTTTATTATTTAATAATTAATTATTTCAACATATATAATGTTCTTACAATAATAATTATTAAAATAAATTAAAATTAGAATAAAAGTTGTATTATACAATATTGATATAATATATATTTATATTGTGCGTTTTTTCGTTGTGTAAATTAAATTGTGAAATATTCGTTTTATATTAAAAAAGTACTTAAAAATTAGTAGTATTTTGTAAGTGGCTTTATTTATGTACAAGCTAATATTTGTATAAACAATTTTATTTTAAATATTATAACAAATTCTTTCTTAATATTTGTAGGTTTACACTATTTATCTTAATAGGTAAAATTGGATTAAAATACGTTAAGAGATGTTCTTAAAACGTTTATATGATTGTGTAACCTAACCAAACCTACTAAATTTAGTTTGTTAACCGATGGTTAGTGCTGAAAATATTTGACTGGACATTTTAAGAATAGCCTTGATTAATTTTGATAAAGTACTATACGGACATATATTCTATGTATCTAGCAATATAAGTAATTACAGTAAAAGCACGGATAGTAATATGAGTTAAAACTTTAAGCAATGATAATAAATAATATGAGATGTTAATAGTAATGACAATAGTAAAATTTCAATAAAATAGATTAAGAGACATCTACCTAGTTTAAATATTTTTTCCGGGAGACTGATGTCTCATAAATAGGTCTGTAAATAGATTGATACAATATCAATGTAAATGTAGAAGAGGTTAACAATTTTTCAAAGAATTTAAATCATTTTGGAGGAGATATTTGTTGCTATACGCTATTGTATAATTTTAGCCATTGGTGCTGTCATATTATTATAATAATCATTTTTTTTTTTTGTGATCCATTTTTCTAATATAAATTTTATTTATTTAACTTTTTACTTTAGAATTATAAATTATGAGTAACAATTACAATTTCCAAAGATCTGAAATGGAAACTCCTTTACAAAGTTCACACTATAATCCTTCCAGAGAAACACTTGGGCGTTATTCTGAATATTCATTACATTCCAGTTACAAAATGCGAGGAGCAGATACAGGTTGTAAGTTTTTGATTATCAAAAGAATCTAATAGTTACAAACTATTTTTATTTTTTTTTTCTTAGTGTGTATAACATATTCTTAAAGAATATTTAATATTTATACATATTTTAAATTCTTTTTCTTATTTGAAAATTATATTTGTATACTATTTAATTTCTTTTAGCTTCCAATTCAGTGGCATGTACAACACGAATTCCATATGCCACTTTAATTGCTGCTGCGTTATGTATAACAGGTGTTGGAGTGTTCTGTAGTACAATGTATCGTGGGACAACACTAACTGCATTAATGTTGGATCAAGTATTTCATCTCTCTACTGGCTGGTATTTTATTTTTTAAATACAATTATATGTTTACTCGATTAGCATTATGACAAAGTGGTTTACAATTTGCAATTATGTGATGTAAATCAAAATTTACTTCTTACTACATTAGGGTTATTAGGATTGTTCTGTAGTACAATGTATCGAGGGACAACACTTACTGCATTAATGTTGGATCAAGTATTTCATCTCTCTACTGTTTGGTTTTTGGTATTTTATATTTTGCAGGCTTGAAACTATCAAAACAATATTAGTGTTATTAGTAGCTGGAATGGGAGCTCTTACGTTAATGATAATATTCATTGGGTTTCTGGCAACTGGAGCTACACGCCGTCATATATATAAGGCATGGCGAAATCGAGTTGGCGGACGTATATCTTGTGCAGTTGTAAGTACCAAAAAAGAAAATTAATTTGTTTTAAATTAGAACAATGTATATAATAATTACATGTTTTAATGTGGATATGTTTTTGGGGACATATATTTAAAATGAAAGCTGACTGGTTTCATGGTCCAATTTTTATTGATAACTATAGTAATAATAATAATTTAATAAAAAATAATTTTTTAAATAACATTATAAAACTATATAATACTTACAGTATTAGAATCTTATAAAAAAAAAACCTAACCAGTTTTTCCTATTAACATAATTCTTGGGCTGGTGTCTATCTGAAATTAGCATCATGAATTGTATACTAGATCATTTTGTATTGATAATTTTGCAATACCAGAAAGTCAAAGTTAGGAGAAAGGAGGATGAAAAAGTAAAAGTGAGAAAGAAGAAAGAAGGAAGGGAAGAAAAAATCATCAAGGAAAGGGAAGAAAGAAAAAAAAAGAGTGGAAGAGTTTGAGGAAACACTATGGGAAACTTATGTAAAGAAAGAGAATAAAAGAATATATTTGAAATTAAAGCAGATTTGATTATGTTTGATCAGCTTCTAACCCCGAAAACATATTCATAACTATTGTATTGTAGTGGAGAAATTTGTATGCTGTTTTTTTTCAGTTTATGGGTATTGTTTACATTATAAAATTTTTTTGGATTTTGGTTCTTGGATTTCTTATAATTGCAACATTTATATTGACTGTTTTTTGGAAAATGTGTAGTAGTTCTCAAGTACAAGAAAAACATCAGTGTATAGATTTAACACAGTTCAGTATGTATAATGCTTAATCTTTTTATTTTTAAATATATATGTTACTGTTAAATAATGTGATAATTAGGTCAGTATGTATAATAATTAAAATATTTGGTTAGTTTAAAAATTATGTATATGTTATCAAATTAACTAGTTATTTTGCATAACAGTTAATAATGATACATTTAATGCAATTAAATAACTTTAATAACTCTTAAATAACTTTAAATAATTTAATAACTCTTTAACTGGTAATTACATCCTTAGGCTCATCACTAGCTGGTTGGGGAGCCAAAATAATGAGAGAGACATAGTCTCAGGTTGACCTACTAAAAACCCAACCAAAAACCTAGTCGGTACCACGGGCGGGGGAGCCCCACTTCACGCCGGACCGGCCTGGCTGCTCCAGACTTAGTGCCCCTAGGTTCAGGAGCCTACTTGGCTGAAACGTGGTGGCTGTGGGACTGGCGCGAGATAGTAAAGCTAATCCACTGCACCTAGTGGGTGAATGGGAACCGAGAAAGGTACGGGCCCTAAAAAGCCCGGGCCTGGTGTTCCCTATGAAGACCCTGAACCAGCGGCGGTTGCCATCATAGCTCCTGTACCACGACCGCCTGCAAGTAGAGCCCAGGGCTACGATGTGAGGCCCAGGGCTGTAGGCATCAGCCATAAAACCTGGAGATCAGTTGATAATTACATCCTCTTTAAATATGATTTTTTTTTGATAAATATTAAATTGGTTAAAATGATGAATTTATCATATTCACTTGAGTATAATCAGATTGTATAATATATTTTAGGAAATTGTGAATAATTTATTATACTAACCAAACATTTTGGATATTATATACAATTATAAAATAACTAGTTATTAGAAAAAAATATTATTTAACTTAGTAACTTACTTACTTTAATTTAGTTAAATTTATCTAATTAACAGTAATATACACAAATGCATATGTTGTATACCTTATTATATTTAATAATGTATGTCTTTGTATAATGTGTATGTTCTATGAATTTGGTTAAAATTATATTTAATATTGTATTTCAGTTTTTCTATTTCCTCAATCAATACATATTGATTATTTGAAGATTTGTGAAGCTCGAGACATCAAGTTTTTTTGCAGGGATTTTGTTGAAAAATCAGAATTTATGTTTATTTTGGGTACTTTTGGTGCTCTTCTAATATTAACAAGCCTGGTATAAATTTATAAGCAGTATAATACCTTTTATATATATTAATTCCTTATCCTATTTAACCTAATCATATCAAGCATCTATTATTGTTATTAACATTTTTATTTTATTGCTTATATTCAATGAACTCAATTGAACTCATTAATTTAACTTTTATACAATTTTGCTTCTATTATGAAATTAAAATTGATTTCACAATAAAATGATAGTTTATTTCATTATATTAATTGTATGCTTTGTAGGTTCATTACCTGATGTGTCTATCAGCTAATTATGCACATATCAGGGATCACGAAAAATTTGAAGAAATTCAAGAATTAAGGCTTTTACAAGATACAAATTTCAGTTCAAAAGAAAGATTTTAAACAATAACTTTTTGCAAATGCACATATCATTACTCATTTAATGATTAATGAATGGATTACAGGGTTTATTATTTGTAATTTACTGTCCTAATGGCTAATTATCACTAATAGTTATTATATAAGCACTTGAGTATCCAATAGTGACAATACTTTTTATTGTGAATTTCAATTTATTATAATTATAAACTATTTTTAAATAAGATACAAAATATTACAATTTAATTTTTAAAAATGTAATTTTTGTTGAAAACTAAAATAAGCTTAAAAATTAATACTTATTTATGTTATTTTTTTTAAATATTCTATAAATTTTAAATTGTAAAAAAATCAAGTATTATTTTTATAACAGTTAATTTTGTATCCATTTTTTTTTTTTTTTTTACATATGTATTTTTTTTTTTTGTTTTATATTTAAAATAATATATTTTTTCATATTATTGAAGTAGATTTTAATTTTCTCACACACTAAAAATTATTAAATCTAGTCTTATTTCTGTTTTCTATTAGAAATAATATATTTTAACTTATTATTATTCGGTTTTTTTGCTGCTTAACTGTAAAATAAACAATTGTTCCTTAACCAAATTAGACCTATATATTAACAAAATAATTTAATAAATTATTAAATATTTATGTTAATGATATCATATATTAACTTGGTAAAATATATTCTGATCTCTTAATTCAAAAACAAAATTGCTTGTTACTTAAAATTTCAATACTTAAGTTGCTACCTTTAATATTATTAGCTGTAAAAATAGATAGCATATATATGGTAATTTAGGTTTGAAAAGCAGGGTAATTAAGTTTAAATTTTAAATGTACCGATAAATCATAATATTTTAAATATATTACTGAATTACTTTAATATTAATACATATTATCATTATTATTAATATTACTTATAACAATATATAAATAAAGAGACTGACATACTTACGTGAGTGGGCTACTGTTGTAGGTGATAAGTTGAAACTTAATGTATATCTGTATGCATCAATTAACTATTGCTAACAAAAAACAATTCTGAACAGAGTTCAATTGATAGTATTGCTTTGTCAACAATATATATTATGTCACATAGTAAATTAATTACATTATGCTTTATACATTATATATTTTCTTTAATAATATGTGTTTAATTTTTGTACCTATTTTCCCAGTTTTTCCATTTATTATGAAACATGATGGGAAAATCAAAAAATAACCATGATGTACCACCCTAGTTAGATTTCCTTTCAGAAAAAGTGCTATCATTGTAAATTGGAGCAAAGTTGATGGTAGAAAAGTTACCCACAAAAAAAAAAACCCAATAAAAATTATAAAACCAATACATTTCTCGCTCCACTCAAATTTAAAATAGATGTATGTATGAATAACCTAGCATCTTCCAGTGATAATAAGAAAATTTGATCGGGATATATTTAGATTGCAGGGTGCTATGTGGCTATGAGCATTTAAAGTAGATGAAAATGATAGCATCTCTCACATTTATAGCATTGTTTATACTTCGGAACTGTAACTAAAAATAATTAATAAACAACCTTGTTAATGATGAATAATAACAATTTTTCAAGTTTACTATTATTTTTGTTTTTTGTACATTTGCGTTCTTTATAGATTTTTGTTGCTCACAGGTAAAGACCATGATCAGCTAGTTTTCTATAAAACAATTAAATTGTTGATATTTTATATTAGGTAAATGGTTTTACTTAATGTTATAGAAAACTATTTATTTCAATTAAAACAATATAATTATTTTAATGTCAACCATACTAATTGATATAGGATTCAATTAGTGCTTGTAATGAAAATTTATTCAAACCAGCTAATACAATTAATAGATAGTATGCTTTTTTAAAAAGTACCCCACAAGAGGATAATTTTCTTTTTACCCAATTGTTATAGTAATACCAAAAAGGGTAATTTATAACTAAGTAATTATATATAATTAAATATATATTAATATGTAATTATGAATACATATTAAATGTATAACTAATTCACCTTAGTTATAATTTTAATAAAACTTTGTCCTTTGATAATAATTTATAAGAACTATTAAAGAAATTAAGTATACCTATGTAAAAAGAAATAAAATATGATTTGTTTATTTTAGAATATTGTTTTACATGAAACAACTATCGTAAATTCATATTATATGTATTTGCATTTATATTGTACAATATATATAATATATATATGACATAAATAATAATTGAATAGTTTTGTAAAATAATACAGAATACTTGATCTTATTATCTATTGAAAATATTATATTAATTTAAATTACATTTAAAATGTGATTTATTCTTATTAATATCATACAAACTAGTTTTTATAAAATGTTTATTCAATTATTTCTACACTAAAATTAGGTACTTAATTGAGCAATTTGGAGATGAATGAAATTAAATTGATTCATCGGATCTTTAAAATTATTCTTAGTATATGTTTGATTTTTTTTTTTAATAAACAGATGAAAATCCTTTTTAACAATAGTACAGTGGTGATGATAATAATTTTATTACAAATAAAATAAGGAACAGACAGCATACATAACACATACATTATGAAAAATGTATGATTTGATTGTATTTATATAATTGCTAAAATTTAATAATGGGATCTTCAATAGAGCAATTTTTTTTGTATTGGTTAAGGGCTTCGTGTCAGTTTTTCAAATGTTCTCCAATTTTGAAAAATGTTTAAATTATTTTTAACATTTCAATTGTTAGGTACCTTAAAGATAAAATTTTCTAATTGATCTACTCATTTAGGGGGAAGGGGTGAGGCTGTTTTCACTGATGAAAATGACGAAATATTGATAGATAACTCATTGTTAATTCAATATTTTCATAAAAATTGTTTTTATTGATAAACAAAACATTCTACAGGCCACATTGAACTCTGATTTGTTTAGTTCTGGTTTTAAATAGGTAATGGAAAAAAAAATGGTAAAAAAAGCTTAAAATTTACCTTTTTTAAAGACTTATTTTAAACTTTGAGAATAAAATATTGAAAAACGAAGTTCAATACGGTCTGTAGAATTTTTCCCTCTATTTATTAAATAAAATAAAATAAAATTTGGTTGATTCTACTGAACAGTATCACTATTTCGTAGAGTGTATTTTTGTGGGCAAACCGACATTGGCACTGGGCGCTTTTAGTTAAGTTAATACAGATAAAATTAAGTTAAGTTAAAAGTTACCAAATTAATTTTCTAGAGTAAGTTCCTAAAAAATAGTTGATTATACTTTGTGTTAACTTAGGTTAAAATTAAAATTCCATATTATTTTGTGGATCAAAATATCTAAAATAAGGTTTAAAATGTATTGGCACTGCTTCAAGGAAATAGTACACTCTGCATTTTATAATATTATAATTTCGGCTTTTGGTCACTCAGCGAGGAATTGAAATCTAATGGAAATAGCACGTGATATGATTTAACTGTCACCCCCAAAAAATTCGATTCGCACTGACACAATACCTAGGTCAATAGATGTTCAAATAAGAAATTGCCGCCGATGAATTTGTTATGAACCCGATGAGAGGACACCCAATTAGTTTAAAAAGTATAAATTTTATAAACAATTAAATAAATTACTTACATTATAACAATAATTATTATATACATATACTGCGATTGTACAATATTTAACTAAGTATCATATCCTTAATTTTAAAACTGAAATAAATATTATAAAATTATAGTTAAAATAAATATAAGTTGAATTTTTGATATTCATTGGCATTGCGGTACAGATTTATACTGAAGTAAAGTAACAGGTGGTAGGTACCATATACAAAATAGAAATCGAGAGATATTGTATAATATGGCGAATGGAGGCCATGGATACAATAATTATAATGAATGTGAATGAAATGATGGGGAAGAAGAATGTCGAACATAAGATGGTTAGACACGGTTGAAAGTAATATAAGGACTGCTGGAGTGTGTATTGAGCGTGCTGTGAGTGAGTCATTTGACGGAGATTTAAAAAATGAAGTTGTAGGACCGAGATGTCAGATTCCAATTAATTGGGAAAAGAGACTGGAAATAATAATAATAATAATAATAAGAAACAGTTCGTGGACAGAACGGATGTGCCGCTATTCATCCCTTTAAAGGTTGAGGCAGTTTATAAATGCCGAAAGTCACTAGGTTGGCCACCGGTTTGGACAGTACCATATCGATCTGTAACATTTTCCGCTTGCCGGCGGCAACGTTTACGGTTCGGTGTCCAAACGTATAGTGGTCGCTGGCCAGCGGATAGTTGCGTGCGTCCAGCGTGCTGGGTATGGGTAGCGTGTCGAGGTTCGTGGAACGGGCGCGGATCGCGATCGCCGTTATCGTCACCATGTCTTTGGGTGGGTCGTAGTGGACTATGGCGCCGCCGCCGGGCCCGGACTGCTTGTACGCGGTCAGTCCGCACGTTTCAATGTGCATGTTCAGAATGCCAAACCTTTTGGTACCGGTGTACGCGAACATGTCATAACACGTAGTGTCGTTGTTGTTCTCATTGAGCCAGCTGACCGTCATGGCACACTCGAAACCGTCCCGTTTGTATTCGAACGTCGCGGTTAGCGTTTCGTCCTGGCTAGTGTCCGGGTCCGCGGAGCGCATGGCTGCCACATTGAAATACTTGAAACTATTGTCTGCGAAGAACCTGTAACGATAACAACGAGTAGGTATCATCGGTATCCGGCGACACATTTTTAGATTCGAAGCGCAGCGAGGGATCTATTGGTTTTACTATGAAGTGTTTTTTTTTTTTTTTTCGTTAATATTCTGTCTGTAAACAACTTTTCTACCAGAAATCTTGCTTCAATGTATGAAGTGTAGTACCTTTTCTGAAAGGAAATTTTGGCTAGTTGGCGTTATAAAGGGGCCATTTTTCTTGGGGTGTTTAAAATAAATGGGAACACCGGAAAAAGACGAAAAATGAAAAGCGAATCAATTTACGTTTTTTTATCACAAATATTGCTTCAATAGAAAAACGATAGGAGAATTTTTTGTTGCATTTTAAATCTAGTTCATGTGAAAAAATGTATTATTTTATTTTCAATATAGTTCTTGAATAATTGAGCAAAACCGAAAAAAACGTAAAAATAATTGGAAAATTTACGAAAATAATGTTTTTATTATTTATTACTAATTTTGTTTTTTTGTTGTACTTCGGTTAAAAATATTCGATGTTACCGTTTATGCGTTATCGTTTTCATTGATTTTATTATGTTAACACGATGTTGTCTACCGAAAATATTACTTCAACATAAAAATGACAAGAGATCGATTTTGTTCTTTATAATATTTCGCCACCGATAAAGTAAGTCGTTTTTCGATAAGTAGTTTAAGTAATAATTTGGAAAACCAACAAATTAAAATTGATTAATATTCACGGCAATGTATACAGTATACTTATAGTGTATCGGTTTAATTATTTTAATATATTCAACTTATGTTTTCTACCAGAAATATTAGGTATACCAGGTATACATTAAATTATATATAACAGTGGCTGCACCCGTTCCCATAATCCTAGGACGTATTTCTTTTTAATCTAATTTAGTTTAATATATTTATAAAGACTAGACATTTTGATAAAAAACTTATATTTGTTTTTTCTAGGCGTGGTAAAATTTCTATAACATTTAATCCATTTTCGAGCTTATTATAGACATTTTAATTTTGCGAGGTTTGTACGTAATTTGTATTTAGTAGGTATTCTGTGGATAAAATTGTTAGACTAAACAGGAATACTTGGAAATTTAATAGAAGGTTCATTAAAAGTCGTACCCTATGTTAAAAATGATCACTAATTTGAATATTTTAAATTAAGTATTTATTATTAAGTAATATTTAAATCAAATTTTGACGAAATTTGTTTGAGTAAAAAATTCTGCGGAACAAATCTAGCTAGTAGTCTATGCAAATTTTTCAATTTTTTTTATTTTGGTGATAATATGTATTATACAATTTAAGAATGATGATGAAGTCAGAATTGAGCGGATTTACTTAGTTTTGAAATTATAGTTTTTGAAGTTTTAATATTATGCAGATATTATATGTGTTTGTCAATTAACTCAATATTTTCGATTTTATAGTATGTATGTCGCAAGTTTAAACCCAAGTCTCGCAAAACCAGTTTCTGCAAAAGCACGTCGGATAGAAAACAGGGGAAAAAAATTAATTTTGTTTCAAAAAATGAAATTTAGTTTAATACAGTATTTTTTTTTTATAAAAGTTTTAAAATCAAATTTTACGAACATTGTAAATATTGTATAAAACACGTATAACCGAACTAATAGTTTTTCGTTATTATAGTTTATCGTTGCAGGTTACAGGTATAAATTAAATAACTTTATGTATCCTACCTTTCCCATTACTCACCTACAACAGTGGCTGCACCAGTATCGGCTCTTTTTTTTTAATTATTATTAAAGGTACCTATCGATAAGATCGATGAGGGAACTAAACTGACCTGAGATCACTGGGCCGATTGCTATTCGGCAGGTTTTTTTCTTTACCATACGGTAAGACTAGATAATCTGACATAAACGTTAAATATGTACTGCTAATCGAACGTTTGTTATAGGATTGGCCGCCGTTGTTGTTGTGGTACCGTCTTTTCGGAACTCTCGATAGAATTATGTGAGTTCCTGCTCGGTCCGGCATGTACATCACTAACGGACCGTCTTTGCCCGCGTAAATACCGCTACCTCCTCCGCACATTTTTGGATCGTTGTAACCGGCCGCTATTAGGTTGACGTCATTGGCGTACGCCCAGCCGGCCTGAACGGAGTCGGCTAAAACGGTCAAAAAATATAATATTATCGACAAGATTTCAATAATTGTATATTTTACTTTTTCAATTCAAACGTTGAATCAAATAACGCAAATGGCACTTTTAATATTAGGTGGGTAAGTACCTATAGGTGATTAGTAGGGTTCGAATGTTTATGAAATTTTTTTTTTTTCGATTTATCTAATTTAACGCTGACTTGGCTACAAATTTGATTCATAACAATTAAGAAAAATCATAAATTAAAAATTTACAAATTTACGGCTTTTATAACCATTACTCATTAGGTACATTATTTTAAACAATTTGTTCACACAAATCCTCAATATCAGTTATTATTTTTGTACACAGTTTAAAATAATATGAAAATATATTATACATATATATATACCTATAATATAGGCATACTCACGTAATTTAAACTGATTATATATTATAGACCTGCAAGGGCCATCAATTTGTTTTTAAACCAAGTCCGATCTGGTACAAAGTATTTCGTGAAAACCTAATCCTGACCCGAAAATAATGCTAAGCTTTTAAAAATTCTGATCCGGTCCGAGGAAATTTTTTTTAAGCCCAGTCCAATCTGGTCTAATATATTTTGTCAAGTCTATACTATATAATATACCTGCGTGATTTATTCCAAAGTGTTTTGAATAATATGAACGCATAACAGGTTGTTAAATATTAATAAGTATAAGTACATAATTTAACACATTAAGCACTCAATGTGACGTATTTTTGTTTTTTTTTAATTTTATTATTTAAGTAATAAAACATATTAAAC
The DNA here is from genome assembly GCA_902439185.1 of Cinara cedri. Lineage (NCBI taxonomy): Eukaryota > Metazoa > Arthropoda > Insecta > Hemiptera > Aphididae > Cinara > Cinara cedri. Next base: position 484,037 of record CABPRJ010000979.1, on the reverse strand, counting down.
GAGTATTTAACCTGCAAGTAAAGGTACTTCCGAAAACCAAGCTGCAGAAAATATAACATCCTTAACACCCGACTCCTGGACAAGTCGAGCAGCGGGGTCTTGAAATAGTATGTCGAAGCATATGAACATTCCAAATCGCACTCCAAAGTCGGTATCGAACGTACACAGTTCTGATAGTTTTGTATGATTAAATCCTAATTCTATGAATAAATTAAACTTTCTATACCTGAAATAATAAAATATTATAATACAGAATATACACATTATTAGGTACCTATGCATTGAAACTCATTATATAGGTACTTATAGGCAGTGTTCAGACAATTTTTCTGGAGGAGGCATTACTAAAATTATAATAATGACTTTTTTTTTGCTTATCTCTCTTACTCTCTTACTATAAGACCAGTCAAATTTGTTTAATTATTTAAATAATTATTAATTTATCTACATTTAACAGGGGGGGGGGGCTATTGCTCCCTGTCATATACCTGGATTCAACACTACCTATAGGTGAGCACTGAGTAATTGGCAAAACCGTGTTAAAAAAACCGACAATAAATTGGTATACATTTTCTCTGTTAGGACACCTAAATAGTAAATTAGTATAAATTATTATAATAGATAGATAAAAAAAAAAAAAAAATTTAAATCTGATATAACTATTATAGTAATCGGCACTTGGCAAGAATGCATGATGATAAATTCTATCCATAGGTACAATCTATATGGTTGCTTGAGAAACCGGCGGCGTACTATAATACCTATTCAATTTATTAATAATATCTAATGCCTAATTTATAATGAACTATAATTCCATTATTTGCGGTCAGAGAAGAGACTTTTGGTATTGTTAGAAAAACAAATTTGGGGGGAGACGGCCAACTATATAAATTATTTCCTTATAGTGAGATACCAGTGGCCACATATAGAATCAGTTTTTTCTGGTTTTAGGGTTAGAACCACCATGTTTGCCCCGGGAAGCCAAATGGTTTAACACGGCTTTGACACAGTTTGGTATAAAATAATACATCGACCGTGGCTAATATTGATTAGGTACCTAGCAATGATTCTTCCTTCCCTGTCGAAAACGACGTTCGTGTTGTAGTAATTGGCCGAATCTTCTGAGCACTGTGCACTATCTTCTTTATTACAATATTCAATTTCCGGTAAATTGACTACTACATACATATGGTGAAGTCTAGCCGCACACGATAATTTACTCAACACCTATCCACGAATAATATTATTATATTTAATAGGTCACAGCATTATACATTGAATAATCAATTAGATATCGATTTATACATCATATAATATTATGTATTAGTGTTATAGTTACGTATAATATGTAGGTTTAAGGTGTGTAATTATAATATATTTACCGTACTACAATATTCGTTAAAACATGGGATAGTGTTACTTTCTGGTGAAGGAATTTCCATTAAGAATTTTCGTATTTCTTTTCTGTCTTGAGGTAAAATAACTCCAGATAAACCAGCTTCGGGAAAAACTAATATATCAACGTCCTAAAATGTATTATAAACATTGATTTACACCGTTTGTTCAAATAATTATTATATAAATATCATCTAACTACCAATTACGATGCTAGTTGGCAAACAAAAATGAAGACATTTTATTGAAATCAAATTTAACCGTCAAAACCTTTAGCTAAATGTATCGATTTGCATAATATTGAAATTATGGTTTCGGTTTAGGTTGCGGTTTTTAAAATATTTAAATTTCGGTTCCAGTTCTCGTATTTTTCATAGTTTCCGGTTCCAAAACCGCTTAATCTCAGTATGATTCTAGTCCTCGGTATATAATTTGTTTTTATAATTTATTGGTTAAGTAGGTAAGTATACTTTTTAAATGTAATTAAGAAAATTAACGTTAACATACTAACATGCAATTTTGATTTTTTATTTTTTGGCCCCTCAATCGAGAAATTCTGGCTATGTCACTACAGAATCTATAGTATTATTTGTATATATAAATTGTACTCACATATTGACTAGCGTTGTGGATTATGTCTTCATAAATAGGTAAATTGTTCTCGATTGACTGTAAAGGATGAGGGCCTAAGTTGGGGTGATATTCGACGGCTGCCGCAATGTATTTTGGGTTGTCATATTCTTTGTTTTTTGTTGTATCATTTCCGCTAACCATTAGATTCAGCTAGAAATATTAATATATACATCATTCAATGACGAATATGTGCATAATCATTATTATGCATATTATTTCTTGAATCCTTATAACACAATAAAACAATACAACTAAACCTAATTCAAATTGTTTTGGTGGAAAGTGATTATTAATGTTAGTATGCAATATATTGTATACCTAAATAGCAACGGTTTTTATTTTTTTTTATTTTTGGAAATTAATTTGTTCGCTTAAAAAAAAAAGAATTATTGTGGTTCGTTTTATAAAAACTAATTATTTGGAAATCTCAAAGTAAATAATAATAATTACAATTATATTATACATACAACTATTATCTGTCCACTTATAATATAATATTACTATAATATCTAGATACTTAAAATATTAAGAGTACAATCAGATAAATGTGACATTTAATAAAATATTTTATTTATTTAATATTCAATTTAATAACATATAGGTTTAGAGGTGCACTTATGCGAGGGAATGATTATATAATCAAAAATATTAATTATAATTATAATAAATTTAATAATTTTGTAGATAATTTCAGTGAAAACCATACGATTTAAAATACAATTTGTGTTTAAAACAGTTATTTTGAGCGTATACCCTCTAATCTTCTTCGCTTAAATTTTGACTATTTAGGATCGTCAACCCTCGTCCTAAACATCACCACTCGTCTCGATCCTCGATCCCAATCCTATATTATCCTCGCATATACCGACCGTCCTCATATCATTCTAAACCGTCTCTTTTTCGGTCTTTCTCTTCCTCTCTTTTCTCCTACATTTATTTGCATCACTAACATCTATATACTCTCATTTTGTCCAATATTGACGAAACCTTTTATATTCTCGTTCTTTGTCCAATCTTCTCTCGTTACTTCATTCATCCACCTAAGCACAATAACGATAAATATTAAACTAAATTAATAATTAGAAGACATATATAGTTAAAAGTACACATTATATTAATTTCCCTAACTAATATTCTCTACGATAATATAATATTATGTTCCGGTAAAAAATAATTGTTCAAAACTAGATAGATAAATTAAGTCACTGTAATATTATAATCTGCCTAATAACCTTGTTGTTGATACCTAATAAATTTATTTTAAAAAAATAAATAAAAAAAATATTATTATATCATAGGTATATATTTATAGGTATCAAATAAAATTGCGCATCGCATTCAATACGTCAATATTGATTTAATTTTTTACAACAATTGTAAAATACTTAAGATACGTCTTTATAATAATAATGAAATATAATATAATAATATAATAATAATTGAACGTATTAGGTATAATAGTATTGAAACGCGAATCGTAAAAAATATTATAGTACTACTTACCACACTCATTAATAACATAACGAATATTAAAATCATAATTGTAATGTAGCAGCTAATGTAAACGATCATATAATTTTTGATTCTAAAACAAATTAATTTTACCAAATTTACATAGTTATCATAATTCAACGTTAAACTGTTAACCATAATAATTATTATTTGTTACGTTAATGTGTTATATCGACACTCGTATAATTATTATGCGACAATAATAAGTACACCCAGGTAAATAACTGGAATACTATATATTGTATATTTATGTATTATTATAATATTATGTTGCCATTTCATACCAGTGCGAATTATTGTATGATGACGAAAATGTTTATAATACATATGCATTAATCAACGTCGTATATTTTGTACACTCGATTATAAATTAAAATATGTTTTTAGGTGTTAGAAAACTCCTCTAAAATAATACATTATTAATTCCTACTCTGTTACACAACAGTATAGTTATTATATACATAATATACTTACAGCAGTACTAAACACTCGGTAAGGTCAAGGTTTAATGTTTCGACGATAATGACCGCAATATTATAATATACCTAATGTTATATTATTATTCATTGCGATTAGTACCTACGGCTTAGCAATATTATATTAGTATAGGCACTAAAGTTCATAAGGTGATACTTTATCATCTTGATACATTATCGTTTATTTGATTAAAATAAAGCATATACAATTCCATAATGATTGGAGGAAAAAAACAGATGCCAAATTCACTTAAAATACAACGAGAAAATCGCTGGATCGAGTACTCGTAATTCGTGTACCTATTACCTATTACTACGTAAATACAATAGAATGTCTCATAGTTTTATATTATTTACCAACGAAATTTTTTAACAAATATCAATTACTATTATTCGATCAACTAAAATTAAAATTAAATTATCTTCGACTCTTCGGTCGAATCTTTACGGGAAGTTTGAAATAAGAATGTTTTTGTTTTTTTTTTGTTTTTAATATCCGTCGTTATACTTGTTACTATTTTTGAATCGTTACAATAAATTAATGCATTTCATTTACCATATTCGCGTGTGGGTACTCTACACACGTGATTGAAAATTACAATATGCCAATACATATAAATAAATTATAAAAATTAAAAAAAATAATAATATCAATAATGTCTTTGGAATATGGAAGAAGTATTAAAAAAAATGTATCGGTTAATTACAATATAAACTCATAGTTTTCGATTTATACTAAACGATTTATACAAATACTCCAGATATCGAGTACTTATCGATTTTATATCGGTAGTAGATATAGAAGAGAAATGGTCCTTAGAAGGGCTTAGCCCTCCCTGAAACATCTTAAACCCTACATATAATATTTTAAGTAATTTAGTCTTTAATGTTAAGTTTAAAACCTATTGGGCTTAAGCCTTTTGTATATTTAGTCTACATCTATGGTCTCACCACACTATTGTAGAACTTATACTTTTAAATCTCATTGGAATTATCTTGTCACACAAAACACCTGAAAATTCTTTCCACTTGATCCAACCATACTTAATTCTGTGTTACACATCTTCTCATTTTTTTTGTTCCTGCATACATCCGAGTTGGAAAAATTCACCCAAATCTTCTTTAGGACGCCTCAAACATTTTTACATCGGCTGTCGACCTGCCACAACCTCATTTGTCGCTTATTGAAACAGGTAGAAATATTCTGATCTCCTTTAACAGGAATATTTAAAAAGAAACTATATTTATGTAAATACATTTACCTACCATTATTTGGCGAAATCCTTTTTCTACCTAATGACACGTGCACATGTTTCGATTGATAACAAATCATACTATAATTATATTACATTTAAATGTCTCAAATAAAAACACATAAAACTAGATATTACTTCTAAAATGAGTTATTGTATGTGTAATAAATATAACAAAATAAGTATAGTTAGTTTAAATTATTGTTTTGTGTATGTATACTATGTGGTTGGCTGAGATTTTAAATGAACTTTGCGACGCATAAAACTATATACCTAATACATTTATCATACATCAAATAATCGATAACAGTTATAATGTATGTGTGTGTGTGTGTGTGTGAGTGTGATACATGCACATTTTTTTTTTTATAACAACAAAATTTATAGTTAGCAAATGAAAATAATATGTCAATAGTTATAATCATATTTATTTAATATTCCAATGGTTACCTACTACTATGCGTTTATTTAGACTCGAAAAAAAGACAATTCCTTATCTAATTTTTTTTTTAAATCGTGTGTATGAAGTCAGGAGTAGGTAACTATAATCAATTGGTTTTATTTTTATCTGAACTTGGAATATACTATATATACAAAAAGAGAGATAGAGAGAGAAGAGAGAGATTATACTCTTATATTATTTGCGTCTAAATAATACATTAAATTGTTTATGCTCATTATATTAAATGCTACTCATAAGATAAAACGAAACATATTTAAATCAAATAATAACTACATACATTATTTCTAATCGATAAAATCAGAATTATAAATAACTATGAAAAAAAGAAATTGTAACTATTTCATAATATTATTAAAAAAACAAACAAACATCCGCCAAGTGAAGTTAAATAAAAATTTGTAATTACGAGAAGGTAATTATTATTGTTTGAAATTTTTAAATTTGGTTTAACACGCTCTTTATACAAATCAACAAGTACCTATTAGAATATTGAGGATTAGTTAGATACCTATATAGGCACTACGAATAATTTATACCGATGGAAAGTAAAAAATAACGAGTACTTAAAAAAAAAATTACAATTTTTAAAATATTACTTCTTAAAATTGGTATAATTTTTAGACAATTATTATAATTAGGAATTATTATTTATCAAGGCAATTAATATTACACCCATGCTTGATAAATAACGTCTAATATATTATATAATATTTTTTAGCTGATTAATAAATACTTCTTAAATATTACAAAATATTTAACTTATTTCAATATAATATAATGTAAAAACATAGTGTATGAAATCCTTGAAAGTTATCTAGGTACCTATACTTTTTTTCTTCATAAGGTAAGATTTAGGTTATTGTAGCTCGTTTATATAAAATGTTAAACATATAAATTGAGTTATAAAGTCACATTTAAGCTGTAATAATGTTAATAAAAATAAACAAATAAATAAAACCTTGGAACTTCGCGTGAGTAAATAAATTACAAAAAAAATTATTTTTCCTTTCAAATAATACTAAATTGTACTTCATTTATTGTTAAATAACTTCAGAAAGTAGATAGGTACAAATAAATGAAATGAATACTGTGCTAATATGCTACATCAGGTTAATTATTACATTGTATTTAATGGATTATATCGTGATTAGATTAATTGTTATAGTATACAAATAAACAAATGCAACTAATACTTATATTATAATCTCATTAAATAACTGACATAACATTAAACTTTAATAAATTTATGTATTAGCTACTGGTATTTTTATATTTAAAGGTTGATTATAGATTGATTTTAAATATTTGTGTAAGCATACCTCTATTAATGGTTAGTTGAATTATCTAAGTACTAATCTATTGTTAATTTTAATGGATATAATATTATCTGTAATTTTTTTTTTTTGATAAAGTTATGCGTCATGCATCAAAATAAATCATTATAATAATATGTTAAATGTTGGGTAGGTTAGGTTAGGTTAGACAATATAATATTGTAGACAACTGATGTACTCTTAAATACAAGTACGTTTTTTTAGTAGTTTTCTCCTTTAATTTTTTATTCATCACTATAGCAATGATCAGCTTACACAATTAATATTTCATAGTTATATCAAAATGAGCTGAGTTTAATAATATTATTACCATACCACTAAGCATAACATAACCATTAAGTTTTGACAGTTTGTTTAAAAAAATTAACCGGTAAGTATCTACGATTACATTATTTTTCGTAATTTATGAAAATATAAATAATAATAATGGTAAATTATTGACTACCTAAATATTAATTAATCATTATTCATTATTTCATTAATTATTGGTACATAATTGTTTTAGATAATAATAGTTAAGTATTGGGTATTACATACAAGTTATCTACAGGGGCGTAGCCAGTAGTTTATAGGCCTAATAGATCCCGGTTTACCCAGATTTTTTATAAAAAAAAAAAAAAATTAATAATAACATATAAAATAATATACTCGTATTTACAACAGTATTAGGACAGAGATTAGATAACCGGTATAAATAACAGGTGAGAAAATAATTTTTAGACAGTGAAAAATTATGTAATTTTACAAAAACTTTTTTAATTTATCATTCTGATGAATTTCTTATTAAATCAAAATATCAATGTACATTGGGTAAAACATTATTTTCATCTAGTTCTCGTTTTTCTGAATTGTTTTACCAAGTACAAAGTTATCAAGTTGGATTTGAACAATTAAAAAAAAAAAATGACCTAGTTATTATATTTCTTGTATTTTTAGGGCTTCAGCTGAAAATTCAAGATTAAATGATTTGATGTTAAATTCCATAAAAAGGGAAATACGTGGACTATTTATGGATAATTCATTGGATGTTATTGACGAATTTGCTATCATAAAGAGAATATGGTTTGAATTTTTACTTTGAAAATATTTTATAAATGAACAATATGTATATTATAAGTTACGAGTACAGTAATTATAATTTTATTTTGTAAAACTCTCTTGTATTAAAATTGTATTTTTAAAATTATCTATTTATTTTTTGTTAGTTTAAACTTGGTTAAAAATTCCTAGTGACGCCCTTGGTTACCTACTTTCTTGTTAGGTATCTTAGAACTAAATTAATTAAATAATCAACTTAAGTGTAGAAAAACACAATTCATTGATATTAACATAGATTTAAAAATATTACATTTTTATAAAACTGTATTGCTTTATAATATATTGTATTTTACTTAAGTTTTTATAAGTAGTCAGTGTAGATATAAATCGATATCGAGGACATCGGATATCGGATTTATTCCACAAACTTTTTTTTAAGGAACAAATTCTTATAATATCTCTTGCATAATTGCAAATAAGAGAAAAGTTTAAAAAATCAGATTTTACGCATTGATATACCGGTTAATTTCAATATCAACTCCTGGTTATAGATTTTATATCTGTAGTAACTATCGGAATATCGGATATCGGAAAAATCATATCGGCTCACCACTAGTTTTTATAGATCTTATCGAAATCATTGCGAATTATGACAGGGGCATTATATTTTACTTCATTATTTCTGCTTCAATAGTCGATAAATTCAATGTGATAATATTGTTTCGACAATAAACGCGTGCGACTGGTAAGCCACGCGCAATGGCAAAGTTTGATCAATGTGATTAATCGATATCAGTGATTAATTTTAAGAACGCATGTTATTTTTCATTATAAATATAAAATAGTTTGTAATTAGTACTGACAAGTGACTAGCGAATAATGTTGGTATCTACTTATAATTTATTTTTAAATTTCGTCATTCAATATATTTTATTTACTGTACGTGTGTCTAAATCGCTGTAATGCAGTTCTCATATATCAGTGTATTCCAAACTATGAGTCGTGCACAATTTGTTTGTTACTATACAGGGTGAATTTTTTTATCACGAACCATCAGTTTTCTCTGAGGATTTTAGGCAAATTTGATTTTTCTTTTTTTTTCCTTTTTTGAATCATTATGGAATCGGTTAAGCTTTATTTTAAAACCATTTTTAATTTTTTACCCCTAATCTTTATACCTTAAACAAGTATATACTTTTGTTTTTCATATAGGATTCCTCCCTTTTTGAACATAGATTTGAATAGATAATATTTGTCTAGACATTTTGATAAACATATCTCTAATATCAGATTTACCGTCTATGAGTTATAACCATTTAAACTTTAAACTGAAAAAGTAAAGTAGAGTGTAATCATGCAATTTATTACCCTTCCTTACTTCTCCAGTTAAAACTTTAAGGGGAATTCCTATTTGAAAAACAAAAGTATATACTTATTTAAGGTATAAGGAGTAAGGTAAAAAATTATAAATGGTTTTAAAATAAAGTTTAAACGATTCTTAGTGATTAAAAAATAACAGAAATCAAATTCACTCAAAATCCCTTGAGAAAATTGCTAGTTCATGATAAAAACATCACGCTATTTAGTTCAAAAAATAATGATATAAAAATGAACCAATTTTAAGAAAGGTGTCGATTTTACTGTATCAACAAACAAAAACAATAATATAATTCCATAATATTTAATAAGTACCTATTTAGTTTATTGATTAGAAAAAAAAAATAAAATTGATTTACTTTTTATTATTGAAACAATTATTGTGAACAAATCGACGTGACAATATGACATCAAATAGTGAAACCTAATTCGTTATTATGATGAGTACAGTTAAAAGCAATGTTTGAATAATATTTTATAACAGAATCTAAAAAGTCAAAATGTTTAATAGTTCAAAATAGATTCTAAAATGATTTGACTTTGCCAAATTTAGTCTAAAATATTAGTATAGTCATTAGTTTCTATTGTAAACAATTATGTACATTCAAGAATCAAAACGGTTTTAATTTAAATAACTGAATTTTTTTTTTAATAGACCATTGGAAAGAACCTAACTATAGGTACGACTCGACGTTGAAAATCGAATAAAAATAAAATATATATAACAATAATAGAAATAAAACTTTTCGTTATTTTCTAAACCCCGAGAAAACAATATCGTACAGATATCGTATACTTAAGTAGGTACGAAATTAGAAAAGTTTTCCTTACCTCGTTGGTGAGATATCCGATAGAATAAAAATGTATATCTTTGGTTTAATTTCGAAAACACGAATATTGATCACGATTACAACGATCGAATAGCGTTATACGCACCGCGGTCTTTCGAATTGTGCACTGGTCAACGTGTAATGTCCTAAAGAAAATATGACTAGAGAAAATGGTCCTTATTCTTCTTATTATTGTTATTATTATTATTATTATTATCATCACCGTCATCACTGAGTCGTTCACCTTGATCGTTGAATTCAAACCAGGAAATCGTCACGCGCAGCACTATATACGCGAATTAAAACAAGGAGTTTGCAGCGCGTACCAATACTTACACACGCGAAACATTAGGCAGTTACCAGGCTATCAGCTGTTTATTAACATAGACGGGGTAACGCGTAAAACATATAATACTACTACAATGATTAGACGATCTATTGTCGTGACATTATTATAACATTATACAAATCGCCCATTTTTACGCCACTGTTATCCGCGTACGCAAGTCATTCCGGCGACCTTCGCAGTCGGCCATCGTTATGCCGTGTCTGAGAAAACGTCGCGAACGACTTACAATATTATACGCGTGACGCGTTAAACAAAAAAATATAACCGCCAGTTTATTACCTATATTATTTCACGTACACCGCAGGGTTGGTAAGCATATACAGAGTGTTCAATCTAGCATAAGACAATCATTATTTCGGAAAGTATTAACTTTTTTCGACATTTGTTTTATAGACAATTTCAGAAACAAGCAGCTCTGTAATTTTACATTCATCTTATTTTTTGCCACCCTAATTTTTGTGGGTGAAACGACTACCTAATATTGATTTTTAAACGGCAACCTATACTAAAAATTCCACAAATAGATGGAGTAATAGTTAAAATACAATTTGGAATTTAAATTTTTAATTTCCGCCAATCCGTTGATGAGATATTCCACTTTTAAGTATGGGTCGGGGAAGAGCGGTGGTACATTATTAAAACGGCATGCGCTGTGCCGCCACGAAAATGATACTCCATTTGGCTTAATGGTTAAAATAACGAATGAAAAAAACAACCAACGTACAAGCACAGATCATTTTCTTCCCTCGGAGTTTGTCAATATATCAATATTCGCTACAGAATTGAAAGTAAAAGCACACAATTGGTTCTGCTGAACGTAAATGAGCCATGCCGTGGATTGTATACTCGTAAGACGGAGACAACAAAATGTACATGATTCTACACATTTATCAGTTTGTAAAGAATAGACAATATACTAAACTATGCAAGTATTTTTAGACCATAGATAAATTATAATTTCCGCATTTATACAATAGTCTCTATATGTTAATGTTTTACGTTTTATTTCAACGAGTTGTCCACAAACAAAATATACAACAGTCACAATTCTACATGGTAAACCTTGGTACGTCCTACCATAATAAATACCGGCTGCATTTGAGTTCCGTCCCAATAATCTTTTTTTGTACCAATTCCATTCTGGGTGGAAAAAGTGTACATGCCATTTTCGTCCCGGTTGAAAAATAAATATACACCAATTCCATCCTTAATAAAAAGAAGGTTAACTAAAATATTACAATATTACTATATCAGTACAATCAAAAATAATAAATCCAGACACGGAGACGCACAAATAACGACTGGAAAGTTAAATAGTATTATCTTTATTTCTAAATAATATAAAATTGTTATCGTAGTCGTAAATTTTATTCTAGCTACATTAATATAGTGTAGACAATGTGAAAAGGAACGGAACTCGTATAACTAAATAAATTACATGGGACGGAATTAGTATATCCATTTTAAAAACTCGGGACGGAACTAGTATATTCTTAAATTCAAATTGTATATTTGGGACGGAACTCGGATGCAGCCTAAATACCAAATACATCTTGCCTAATATCATTGGAGTTTTTGATAACGCGAGTCGTTCAAATTATTTAATTTATTTTGTGTTATTTTGTCTTTTTTTTTTTTTTTATCTATAGTCATTACTCACATATTATATTATGTAAGTACCCACTTCATACATACAATCGTTAAACAAAATGTGGCGACCGTCACCCATGACGGTCGCATAAGGTTGATATTTATAAATACACTTAATTTTTTATAATTTGTACGTGGCTGTCGGCCTACACGAAAAATAGCACAGTCACATTTTATGCAATTTATTATAAAATTTTAAATACCTACACTTACACATTTTACGCGTAGTTGTGCGTGCAATTTAATTTCAAACGAAACATTTTTCGCACACATTACGTCTGGGAAGTAGGAGCGTTAGACCTTTGATTTCTTATACAGAATAATACTAGGTAAACATATGATACCAATGTTTTAAACGTGGATTAACAGAACCGTCGGTTCGCTACATAGTGTTGATTTTCATTAATTAATACCGGTTTTTATACTTATTTTTCAAGTTATTCTAAAGTAATAAAATTCTTCATTTCAAACTAATGAAAAATATTTCTAAAAAAAATATAAAATAAAGAATTATTTTTATTCACCTATACGTGTTATTAAAGTATGTATCTATCTATAGGTTTAGTATAGGTAAATACATATTATTTATTACACGTGTTTCTTTTCATTATTTTTCGAACGAAATACGTAGGTAAAATTACGTAAATGAATATTTGATGAAGTGTAATGACACTATACACTGTATAGTATACAGAGTGTAACATGAAGATCTGATCCCAGAAATAATTTTCATTCTACTCATTATTTTTAAGTTTTTTTTTTATTATAATCATTTCTAAAGCCTTATAGCTCTTTGATTTATCTATTTTATATATTTTATTTAATCTAAAAATAATTTTAAAAAATTTAAAAAAAAATTGTTTTTCAAAATCTGAGGTACCCGTTTTATAAATATATATATATCGAAACAAAATGTTGGCGTTAAACATATTTACTAATGATGAATTGCTAAGTTTCTACAGTTATTTGAAGTTTACAAGAGTTATTAATAAAATTATTTTTCAACGAAAAATTGGCCAAACTATTGATATTATTTAATAGTGACTATGAAAACTATTTGAACAATAATAAACTTCAAAATATTTTTGAGAATTAACGATTCAACAGTTTATGTGCTTTGCAACATCCTGGATTTTGTAAAACAATTTTTTATTTAGTTTTTAAAAAAAATAAAAAATATATATAATAGAAAAATCATAGTTGTGCTTTGTTATTATTAAAAGGAAAAACTTAAAAATACTGAACAGAAGAAAAGTTTTTCAAATGTTGGATTCTTGTGTTACAGATTGTATGTTTATTGTGTGTAGGTATTAAAAATGATAATATGTAAATATTAAATGCGTCACAAAAGGAAAAAAATACCCAGAATATTATGTTTCTACAATCGAGTACCTACCTATAGGTACTAACCGGTTTAATGTACTAGACATTGGAAATGTCCAAGGTTAGGTATCATTCAAGATAAATCCAGTAAAGCATGTTTCAAGAAGTGGACACGAAATGTTTAACTGGTTAAAATTATACATGACTTACCTCATTTAGTACTTTTGTTTTAGGTATTTTGACTTCCGAGTACGATTTCCTATTCGAAGTAATACCAGTGAACACCATCTTCAAAAGTTTTAAATCACTATTAGTACGTGTACTATTCAGAAACTGAATAATGGTTTTTTTTACTAGCATCACCGTACTAGAAAAACTTCCGAAATTTCACCAGTTTCCATGAAATTATCTATAAATACAAAAATGATTAGTTTTACGAATACAAATTGTGAATAATATTTATTAGGTAAACTTATTATATATGCAGTTTTAACTAATTGGTCAAGTTGTACAATTTATGGTACATATGCAGCTAAATAGTAAATTATAATTTACACTGTAAATATTAGTTCCTGCAGACCAGCGGTTCCCAACTCGTGGTACGTGGAAAGCTTGTATAAGTGGTACGCGAAGAAATGTTTGGATAAGTGAAAAAAAAGTTGTTAATAGTTGTAATTTAGTTCATAAATAATAATTCAAATAGTAACTGTACATAAATCAATTTTACTTTTGTGCATTCAATGCTTATATAATTATATAAGTTTAATAATAAAAAGCTCCATACATGTAAAATAACATATACATTTTATTTTTTGGTTATTAGCTTAAGTGGTACGTGAAAAATTTCAAAATAAGTAAATGGTACGTGGACATAAAAAAGGTTGTGAACGGCTTTAATATCCAATCAGTATTTAGATTTTTCCTATGATTCAGTATTAATAAATACTAATTGAAGGACAGATATTTTGATGATGTGCTATTTTGTTTTAACAATACCTACCTATAAACTCTAATGATTTTCAATAAGAATAAGTTATTAAATGCGTGAAACGTGCAGTATTACGGGCTGAAAAACAGGAAATGCAAAAATACATAGCAAATAGATATGTAGGTAGTTGTTTTCAAGGTCCAAACGGATATGTTTTTATTTCCGAACTCTAAAGTAACTGAAACTTGAAAATCATGGTCAATATTATTAAATGTAAGTGTCAATACTTAATATAGAATATAGTAAGTTGTCGTGTACAGTTGCGCCTATCTCGAGAGGTGGAGGTGGATGATGGTACAAGTATTAGAAATTTAAATATTTTAACGAAGTATAATACTATTAAAAAACCGTAAATTATTTGTTTTTGTGGTGAATGGATATGTGTAAATTATATTTTACCCCGAGAGTTTAAATAGAGATGGACGCCAGTAAAACATCACAATTTTGTACAACTATAAAATATTATTTATAATGGACCAGGAAGTGTACGTGGTAAATATTTTTAAAGTTGTTTATTATTTTTTTAGGTAACTAAATTATAGAAGGACAATAGCACTCTAGTAATTTAAAGGTAAATGTTACATAATATTTTGTTAGTTTACAAATTACTTATTTATTTCCTTCCCTCTCATGCGATATTATCCCTAGATTTTAAAGTATTTTGAAAAAAAAGGCTGATACTGCTAATATGTGTGCCGCTGTTGTATATGGGGAGTTGGGAAGGTAGGATAAATAAAGTAATTTAATTCATGTATATATGTAACGATATTTTTTTTTTTCACTTAGTACCACTTACGACGAACTTCGTGTTAAATTGTTGAGTATTTTAACTGGCCGAATAATCATATTCACATAAATCTTTGATAATCTAAAATACAGTACGGAAAATGCCATTATTCTTACGTGGTCTATTAAAGTTTGAACGTTAATTGCTTAAAAAATATACTATTACATTACGCTCAACTATTTTTAGATTCTGAGTGTAGCGAATAATTATATATTGGTTTTACAAAGATGTTTATTTTTTTATACTATGTACAAAAATTCTACCAGAAATCTTGCTCCGATGTATAAGATGTAGACCTTTTTCTGAAAGTAAATTTTCTTGGGGTGGTACTTTAGGAATGTCATTTTTTGATTTTCTCGGGAGTTTACTCATTAAATGTGAAAAACGAAAAAAATCAAGGGAAACCGAGAAAATGTACTAAATATATTAGTAAAATATTACGATTTTTATTTTCTGTGGACAACATTGTATGTTAATGATAACATGTAATTATCCGTTTCGTGTATTTACTTTTGTCTTTAAGTTTTCACAATGTGATCGATATAGTTCTCTAGAATTATAATTTGAAGTGATTCCTAGATATTTGCGTGTTGGATGTTTTCAAGTTCTATATTATCATTTTACGTTACTTTTAATTTGAAATATCCTATGCTTCTCGTTTTCTCAAATACTCAGTGCGCCAGATAATTTTATGGCCAAAACTATATATTTGATAAAAATTAGGTATTTAGTTTTTAATTTTCTGTATGAATTTAAGTGTGAGATATATAAATTGGAGTTGTTGTTAAGAGGAGCTATAGCTATTCTAGGGCGGCTAACCCCCCAGTCCACCCTCCATATTCATAAAAACTTCTTTGGTCCTATTACTTTTTTTCCATTGTTGAAACATTTCACTACTAACGCGATGTATAGATTGTTTAATAGAATCCGAAATTGTATCACAATATTGTTGACAATCAAACAGTCTATTTAAGTTATTTTAAACATATTGTATTTTAGAACTATTGTCTCCTTCAATTCTTTGCATAAATTCAAAAAGATCGCAACGAGTTTCCATAATTTAGATATATACTTACAAACCATATACTACAACGTTAAAATAGGTATGATTTATAAACAGGTAAAAACAAATTATACCATTTTTTTAGTTTTAAAAATTAAAATAAATTAAAATTGTTTTAATGACAAGAGCTGTTCAGATTAAATATAAAAACCCTATCAAATAAAGTATACTTGTACTAAATTAAATTATGAAGATTTTAATAGCTTAATTAGAATTTAAAAATTGCCATTTAATTATTTTGAATAATAAAACATACGTGTCAATTTCCGAAGAATTTGTGAAAAAAAAATGTTTACACGTATTAATTTAAACTTTTAGCAGCCGAATAGGTGACAAATAATAGACTGCGAACTGAAAAGTCGTATGAGAATAAAGTAGACATAAATGTTATAAATAAATATATAATCAGCGTGCTGATAACGCGATGAGTACTTCTTTTATAATCTATAATTCGTAGATAATCGAATAATATACAATAATCAATTACTAATGATAATGTGTTATTTTGGGTTTGGACTAAAAATTATTATATTCTGGCCTATTGTGAAATGGAAGGAACATAATATTTGGGTTTTCATCATATGAAAGTAAATACTGACCTTTGTGAGTGTCATCTTAAAGGGATAAGTGATAAAAATCTAACCTCCAGGAAACGTTTTCTTAACGGTTAATTTTTCCAAATATGGATACGAACACTTGTACACAATACACTTAATAATAACAATAATAATACTATAAGAAACAATATATCGTTGGTGCAGGGTATTGTTATTTGTTGGTTACTTGAGGTGCTGTTCTATTTATGTGTAATATTTAATCATGTGTGTGTATGTATATAGTATATACTATAGACCTGCAATAGGCCGGCTATGTTTGGTCCTCAAAAAGTCCAGTACGTACTACATTAAACCTGGCGGGGTCTTAGAAACATAAAAAAGGCTGATTTTGGCTTTTATTATTATTATTATTTTTTTTTTGGCGATTTTTAGAGCCGGGACAGGCCAAATTTTAAACATTAAACCAAGGATTGGACGGGGCTTTTTAAAGTCATGGAATTTCATAACACGCCGGGCCGGGTTGACTTGTTTCAATTACATAAAGCGAAAGAAGCGAATCGTGTAATTGATAAACGCCGTGTAAACTTAAAAGGAGGTAGAGTAGATTCCCTTATGTTTGTACAGGATACTACAAATTTACAAAAAATAAACCTAAGGCAGGACGTGGTTTTATAAAAGATGAGCATTATCATGGCGTGGGCTTCTTTTTCACAAAAAATTGTTGGACCGGACGGGATCAAAATTGATGGCCCTTGCAGGACTATAATACTTACCTATCTATCTATAACAGATACAAAATAACGCTAAAGTCTTTTTTCGGGGAATATTTGACTTTTCAGTGAATTAAACTACTTATTTAAAATTGAGAGAGTTATATCTGTACCTATTTATAATTGTTTAAATTATATTATACATTATAGAATACCAAGAATAATATTTTCATTTAATGTTTTATGTATTGAATTATTTGCATTATTATTAAAGAAACGGTTTTCGAGCTTCCTCCTCCGGTTTTTTGTTTGATATAGGTAACGCCTGAAATAAAGGTATGCAAATTGCAGCGACAGGCAAGTTTATGCTAACCACATATTAAATATTGACACAAAAAAATTTAAATTATCGAATGGAGGGGGGGGGGACTGGTGAAACACGTAAATCTGAAAAACTACTATTTACTGTCGGGAAAGTGTCGTTCAAATTTCAGGACCGGTCATCTAAATTCATACTAATTACATGCTAAATATTGGCGTCGAAAAATTTCGAAAAATTGATATTAAACCGGAGGGTAGGAAAAATATTTCTTCAATCTCCAACTCCTCCGGCGGTTTTTTTTTTTTTTGTTATAATGTCTAAACTAATTGAATACAAATACGTGAAATAAAATATTGAAATCAATGAATACAATATACATATATATATATATATATGTACGATTTTTAAAATCTAAAAATAAATCTACCTTTGTGAACTTGATGACTGTACGATTTTATGATTTTTTTTAAATGTAAAATAGTTAAATAGTATAATATGTTATGCATACCGAACTGTAGGGTCGGATTAAAGATTAGAACCGCCCTGGAGCTATGTATATTTGGTACTTATTATTAAAGTGCCATTAAAAGTACACATATTTCATGTAATACCGTATAAATATGCTAAACAATTTAATACAAATTCGATACCTTTTTTGTTATACAATTAAATACCTACTAAAACATTATTATATTATTTTATAATTAAACAATATTTTTGAATATTAATAATACGTAATATAAAAATGCATACACACACATATATATACATTATGATAGTTATAAGCAAGTACAGTGTAATGCAAATAAAATGTTTAGAAGTTTATTTTTAGCAAAAACGTTTCTTTCTCGATTTCATTATACAAAATGTATGAATAAGTTCTTCCCACTTAATGTCTTTAAATATTTCAAACTCGGCGCAGAGTGTTGACAAATCTGGTATTTTCTCAGTAGCAATAATGGCTCGGTAAAAAAAAAAAATATTTTTTAAAAAAACATTCCAAATGTTACCATTGTTCAACAATTACACTTACTTATTTTTTAAATTTTTTTCGATTCTCCATTTACGGTAATATTATTCATAACCGATTGGTTTAATTATTTTAGTACTCAAAAACAATTTATTACTGTCAACTGCGAATGCTGACACTGATCACTGATAATTGAGTACTGAACAAAGATAAAACGACACTAAGCGACATCGGTGGAGCAGGAAATCGATTAGACAAAATTACAAAATTGTACGTACATTGAGATTATAATACCGCTATAATTACGGCGATATAATATGCAACAGTCCATATACTTATAATATATATTATTCATTGTTACAATTATAATTGTTAAAAGTTATAATTACTAAATAT
This sequence comes from Cinara cedri, assembly GCA_902439185.1. Classification (NCBI taxonomy): domain Eukaryota; kingdom Metazoa; phylum Arthropoda; class Insecta; order Hemiptera; family Aphididae; genus Cinara; species Cinara cedri. The sequence continues at coordinate 464,611 of CABPRJ010000979.1, read as the reverse complement.
AATTACTCGATTAAACATTGAGAAAAAAAATTGACTAAATAGGTATTTGAATATCGAAACTTATATACCATTGCCACTCCTATAAATTTGCCGTCCTGGAGCAAAAGCTATACCGAATTAATTATATAAAATAAATTTCTATGTAATCATATATTATTTAATAACAATATTTTTGCAATTTTTATTTTCATTATTTTTATGTACTTTATATTGATAAAATGTAATAGTAATATGTAATAGTAATTTAATAAAATAACATTTTCTATTGAAAGTCCATTATAAAAAAGTAGTTTCATATTGGAGTTTTTAGAAAACGATAATTCTGCTTATTAATAACGATTAAAATAATTATTGTAATTTAAAACTAGGTACTGTAGATTCAAATTTTGCTTCGTGCCAAATATGGTCAGAACATTTTAAATTAAATCAGATTTGAAGATACGCCCATTTGAATACCATCGATTAACCTACGATTCTAGTCATTAAATATTCATGCTTTTACTGGTTTCCCGAAAAAAGCACTTGTCATTTGAAAATTAATATCTATTCCTCATCAATTACTTAGAAATCTCAAATTACATTTATATTTTTTTTAAATAATAAATTTGTATTATGCTGATAGATCAACGCATGGATTTCTTTCCAAACGATATTTTCAGAATAAAATATATGACTGAGCAGAAGACGGTGTACCTATAACTATGTAATTAATCGAAAATCGAGTATCGAATCGTTATCGCCAAGTATCGCCGTATTACAATTATTCTGTTCTACAAAAGTGTATTATTGTCATCATTATAAAAAATTCCAGTGGAAGAGGTGCTGGCCAAACGTACGTCAATGCATTCCTCGCAACGTTCAGATCAAACAGATTAACAACGTTTAAATTATATACGATTTTATAATAATACATCATACTGTTCAAGATTACGCGGTATCGAATGCATTTTATTATTTATTCCGTGTCTACCTGATCCGATGAAATTGGCAAATAAATGATAATGAATACCAAATATTTAATGGAAATAATATTATTCTGTGTACAAGTATTTTAGATTTATTGTTGAGTAGGGACATATCTAAACAATAGTGCCTATAATACCTACTCTTCTCGAGTCGAGGACGTCTATATTGACAGTAGGCGTAATATCTCATCTGGTTGTGGCGATTCCCACAGTTCGATAAAATGTAATTTCTTTAATTGACACGAATATTCTCGGGCAGTAAGCTTATAAAAATAAACGCGGATGAGAGGAAAAACTACTCTGTGTCTCCGTGTCCTCCGATCATTATTCAGTGTGTACGTAAATACTCATGTTGAAGGTTCCGGTGTCCCCTCTCTTATAGTTAGGATTTCGCGTCAATAGATTTTCGGTCAATGAACTTTATTGTTTTTTATGATAGCAATATTTAATACCGTATAAGAAGTGTAAATTATATAACGTGATATATTATTAATGTTTTATGTAACAAACTTTAATTTGTTGTGTTTTAATATCAATATCCTATATAGTATCGAAAAAAAGTGCAGTGATAAGAAATTGTCCGAAAATGATAAGAACCGTTTTACGGCAACGCGGCCCAGTAGAATATTAATTATAATAATTAACATACCTGCTGTATGAGAAATAAAAGCCTGCATGACGTGGTTTTGCACAACAAATTATAAGTCCGATATTCACGAGGGGTAGCCTAAGTCTCCTAGACGGATAATGTTTACAATTAAATACTTATATTAGTATTTAGTATTGAAATGCTTAGTATGAATTTAAATATACGTATTGAAATTATGCTTTCGGACCGTTATTATTTATTCTAATCATTTTCGAACAACCGTTCCTATCTTAAAAAGTGTACCTATATGATGTGATAAATAACTAAATGATAAGTGATACTACTAATACTGTGAATTTATCGAAATGTCGTTATACCTACTTATTATATATTTGTACGCACTTTTATCATTTTACTTGAATTACAGTCGGTAGTTAACAAATAGTGAATAAATAGCCATGTGTTAATAAATAAACAGTAAATTAATAATTTGTATTAATGTGGGTGGAACATATTTATAATGTAAGTTAACATCCTTACACTCAAATTAAACTTATCATTGTTATTTTATAGGTAGGCATGCCAATATAATTATTGTACCTATCTTAATTATTATTATAATTATTGTAATGCCACTTACCTATAGAAGCACTGTATATTTAACGCTGCAGGAGTACATTACTTACAATAAAATTTGAACGGAAATATTTACTACACGCACACGGTTTTTAACAACATAATTTAATGTTCTGACCGTTGATTTCACACAATAATTTATTTATACGAAATTTATTTTATACTACATGATAACGTATGGGCAATCAATTCGAACGGAATTCATTATTATAATCAACGGTCTAAACTCTAAAATTTAATATTGACCAGCCTTCTACAATGATAATGGTATCGCGGTAATAAATGCCTAAACAAACCGTCCGACAGTTGTTTATCATTTCGCGTAGGCACATGATGAAGATAAACACTCGAAAATATTTACCGACATAAATACTTATTAATATGCGATTGATAATAAACAAAAATGAATCCCGGTGTAACGCAGATAAGTGTGTTATATTATATTATTGTTTTTGTTAGATTTGTGTGTTATTACCGGCTAACAATCGTATCGTATTGTACTGACGAGCAGCGCAGACACGACTAATCCAAACGGAGTAACACATGCACAAATGACCTTGGTTCATGCACGAGACAGAACAAAGTGAGATACAATAAACAAATGGAAGACAGCTGACTATATCCTGTAAAAAAACTGGTTATCTTTTTTTTTCTCGTAGTATGTATAACATTAATTAAATAACCGTATTATAATAATATTCACAATATTCTCGCGCTCGTTGTATAACACGGAATGTGAAAAGTAAGTATCCGTATAACAATACGCGTAACATACAGATGGGTACCCACATTCGATATAAAATACGTAATGTATGTAAAAAAACAGCGGTACCTAAATTTAAAATTATCCGTCACTTTAATTTTCAAGGAAATGACCAGGCGATTCCCCCCCCCCTCCTGCCACCAATTCCTCGACATTTCTGGGATGCAGTGGTTTAAAATAAAAGTATAAAGATGAGTTTCGGACGGTATTTAAGGGGAAGAGAAGAGCTGAAAAAAATCTCCAAATACGTGGTGTACGTCATAACACTTTCCTCGTTTCTTTTTTTTGGATTTCGGATTTTTTTTTATTCAGAACGTCATTTATATTTATATTCGTGTGGAATATTATAATTTGTTAACCCAACAACCGTATACTCTTCAAAACAACACTAGTTGTGCCACTGTTTTAGGTGAGAAATTGGGGAGGTAAGATACATAAAATTATTTAATTTATACCTGTCACCAACGATAAACCATTGCTAACAAAAAGAGATTCTGAGCGCAGTTCAATGGATACTGATACTTTGTTAACCAATATATAATATATATGTCATGGCAAAATAAAATGTTATGGTAAAATAATTAAATAGGCATTATATATTTTCTATAATAATATTTGTTTAATATTATACCGATTTTCCCGTTTTCCCGAAAATCATTTGTAAAATCAAAAAATTACCTCCTTAATTTACCTTCTTAAATTACCTTTTCGGTCAGATTTCTTTTCAGAAAAAGTGCTACACTTAAAAATATGAGCAAGACATCTGGTAGAAATGTTTGCACGACAAATCGAGGGATATTTTTTGATTAAAACGGTTTGAGTGAGTGATAGTCGGGTCTTTAGGTATACCTAAAAAGTATTTGTTTTTTCCCTGTTTAGGTAAAGGGGAAAAAATAAATGCAAAATATTTTTTTTCGAATCAAGAATTTTAACGGCTGCAGCCAGACTCGTTAGCGTTGTATCGTGCGAAGTATGTGCGTACTTTTTTACTAGTTCACTATACCTAACCTAACTTAACCTAACCAATGACTTATACAAATTTTTTTTGATCTAAAATATCAGTTTATTGTTTTTGTTTGTACAAATATTTTGTAACAAAATTATACCATACGCTATAGTAATATAGGTATAAAATTATGTATGTGAGAATATTCTCAGTATTCAGTAACGAAAATATTCTCATGGAAATTATTACCGGAGATAATAATCCTAATATTGTTGTGAAATTAGAGTAATTTCGAAATTGTTTATGTGAAATGTGATGATTAGGGATGAGAATTTTATAGAAAAATTACAGGAAGTAAAATTTATTGGAGAAATATGGATAAAAAAAACAAAAAACAACTATAAATATGAAAAAAATGAAATTTTTTTTTATTATTAAATAATTTGAAAAAAAAAAATACATTCTAATGGCCTCATAAATAATTAATTATTAAGGTACACAAAAAAAAAAAAAAACATCTAAGTTTAGATGATATTGCTGGCTGTTCATTTTCATCAAATTCTGTAACGTTTTTCTTCAACCAAGTTAGTTTCGGCATTGTAAATCAATTAACACCAAGCACTAACACTCAATTGAAAACATAAAATAACGGGAGTGTTTACCACGACGGAGTTAACTAAACTTTATTTTTGATGGTCGAGAAGGACAAATTAATAATCGAGTTATACTTAAACATGAATTCATTGTTATAATTACAGAAAATCAGGTTAGGAGCGCCATTTAGAGAGGGGAGCTGGATGTGCGGTTTCGCTGTGGAACCGTCACCAGTCGCTTTTAAAGAAACTTGACAATTTGTTCATTAATGAAAATTTTACCAATTACAATGACAACAAAATAAAGGGTTTTTCATCGCATAAAAAAGTAAATTTATATTTACGCACTTCTATAGACGATGATTAAAGACGAAATGATTTTATATGGAATGTTGAATGTTGAAATACAAGTACAATAAATAATATCGATTTAGAAAAAGCTGTAGATGTGTTTGCTGCACTTAAAATCCACTCTTATATAATAATAATACATTTTTCTTTCTAAGTTTTGCTTGTTCTTTTTTTTACTACATTCGTCATCTTCAACATTCGAATTCCTTGGTTTTCACAGGTAAATTATTAACTATTTATAATTTTTTAGATTTTAAATCGTTTTTACTAGTTATGTTTATTGCGATTCATAATGTATTGAAATAATTAAAAGCTGGCTAATACACACATATGTATATGTATCCATGCAAATATGAACCGGGTTGTTTGAAACCTCGAACACCCGAAAAAAAACAACTGAAATGATGTCTCTGAACTAGACAGAATAAAGTTTCCCAATGTCTTGATAAGTAGTATTTTAATCTTTTATCCGCCGAACTGGATGTAACGACGATAGCATTATTTCCCTCGGTTCGGCCTACCATTTTAAACGAAGCCACTTTTCAGAGGGTGAAGCAAAATTTATGCCGACACCTATAGGTGTATACCTGCTTCGCGGCTTGCCTCGCCGTCTCGTCTTCTACCTTCCTCGCCATTCATCGGTTCAACCACGGCGAAGAAGATCTCTCGGCCGCGGCTTGCCGCAACCAAAAGTCTGACAGGATTGTTGCGTAGTCCTTTGGGACCTCACAACAGATACATGGTGTCCTATGGCCGACGACCTCGACCATCGAGGAACACCCGTCCGCGCCCTAGTACACGCATGCGGGACTAGGCAGCCATCCGATCCAGTGAAGAGAGTGGTCGAAACATCCATGACCGACTATGACCTGGGTTGAATGCAACGTTATCGGTCCATTTTCACTGATATCCGAAATCAGCCACCTGGTCCACCCTGCTCCTGTCGAGAAGTATTATTCTAACCTACCCTAACTAAGCCTTTCTCAGCATTGCTTTATGGGATATACATTTTGTTAAAAATAATTCTAATTTGACTAAAAGTGAAAAAAATAAACACAAATATAAATACAAATACAAATACTTTGGACAGTTTTTAAACCCGACCATACTGAAAGAGTGAAGGATTGGCGAACACACATCAACTTCATAAGCATTAGGCTCGATTATAGATACGATTTATACCTATCATATTTCATGCTAAATACGATGACAAGACGACGATATTACATGGCCATATGCAATGAGTGCATAGCGGACAAAAGTCCAATATACGTAAGTATGTAACCCCGGATTTATTACAGCTGTGCAAGGCTGGATTAAGGACTTATTGGGCTCCGGGGCTGAAATTTCATATGGGCCCTTTTGACAAAACATGCTTTAAAAAGCCGATCACTACGCTCGCAGGAAAATAAATCTTTTTTACTATTTTACAAATTGATAATAGCATTATAAAATTATAAAATTAGTATACGTATGTAATTTATGTCCATAAAACTTCTAATTGTAATATTTTTTCTTTGCTGCTCTTTCTTCTTTATTTTCGCTGAACCGCTCAAAACTTTTGGTTTCATAATTTTTGAAAAAACCGGCTTTTTTTTATTTTAACATAACAATATAATAAATAATACAGTACACCGTAGCAATATGAACTGTAACAATATTTAACCGAAAATATCTAACTAAATTATTATTATTAATAATCCGTAGATTATTTTATTTTATTTGCAGAAGTTTCATAATATTAATTATTGATAAAATTATGCTAATAAAATGATACTAAGTCAATGTATCATAAACACCACGGGTTGCTATAAATGACTTACATGTATCGAGATAAGATATACCAGTGGTTGTCAACCTTTTTGGGTCCACGGCTCCTTTCGATTTTGAAACAAAAAATACAGCTCCCATACGAACATTTAAAATAAACAAATTTACATTATTTAATCATTTTAATCTAATTTTATTTAATGATAAACATGTAATTATTAATGATAGGCAACTTTTTTTTTTTTTTAGTTTTTTTTTTTTACAATTAAAAAATTAATACAATAACAATAATTTTAATATTTAATGGAATGTCTGTGCTTGTTTTTTCTGTATAATATTATCAAATCGTGGCGTAAATTTTGATAGCGCGATTCTCATTTCCCTTAGTCTTCCTCTAATAACTGCTAAGGCCGAAAAACCCGTTTCACATAAGTATGAAGAATCAAATGGAATCAAAATACTGATAGCCTTATTGGCTACGATCGGATACTGCTTCTTCATAGTTATCCAAAATTCTGGTAAAGATGATGATGCTAATTTGGATTTTGATGCTGAATCTGAGGATAAGTCTATTAATTGTTCATAGTCAGAAATTGGTATTTCTGACAATAGACCAGTAGTTAAAGGATCTTTAATCCAATTTTGTTGTTGATCGTTCTTGGAAAAATAATTTTCAATCAAGTTTAAATTATTTTCATGAAGGAATATATACAATGTGGGGAAACATTCATTTAAAGCACCTTCATCCATTTTATTCTTCCACAAGACTAATTTCCTTTTAAAAGAAATAATTTTTCAGTTAACTACAAAATGTGGGTCTCATTACTCTGTAGAGATACATTTAATACATTCAATTTTTCAAAAATATCACATAATTACGATAGTTTCATTAAAAAGACTTTATTTTCAAATTTTTAAAATGATTTTTGTTCAAGAAGAAAACAATGAAGTTCTTTTCGAAGTTCAAATACTCTTCTCAATATATTTCCTTGTGAAAGCCAACGGGAGTTGCAATAGTACAAAAGAGCGGTATGCTCGGCTCCCATGTCTTCACGTGATGAAATTAACTATTTCAATAACAGAAAGCAAGACTTTATTAAGACTTGGACTAATTATTAAATATTAATCAAAGTATGCGATTGCTCGATATTGCAAACACATAAATACACCTATTCTCGGTTATCGCTACACACACGCGCGCGCGCACAACATGTATTGGTGCGCAGACTTAACGGTCTCAAAAAGAAGATAACAAAAACTATATTATATTACAATTTCATTTTTAGTTTCTACTGCGAACGCGGCTCCTTTGACAATAACCAACGACGCCCCTGGGAGCCGTGACGCATAGGTTGAAAACCTCTGAGATATACAATACTAGAGCGCGAGCGATTTTCCGTATTCCACCAATACTGGCAGTATTACCAGATACAAATAACATTATTAACCATTGATGATTAGAAAATAACTAAGTTATTTCTTCTAATAAATAATTTAATCTTAACTTAGTTATTTTGTTGACATTTTAATTTATTTTTTTTATCTTATTACATAACGAGACGAGCTTGTGGTTGATACAATTAGACATTTATACAAGTCTTGTATATATATAGTAAGTCTATAAAATACTAAATATTCACATTACAGAATACATGTATACGCACTATGTAGTAAAAGGTATTTTTTTTTAAAAAAAGTAACTTTAACTTTTAACGCGATTAAGTGATAATTTTCGTAAAAATGTATACATTACATAGTTGAGTGCTCAAATTAATTTATATTTTAAAATTAACTTTTTACGATGACTTCATTAAACTAGTTAAAATAATTTGTTAACTTTCCAAGCTTTGATTATTACGATATAATATAATGTTATTATTATTTTACCAAAATGATGATGAATTTACTGACAATGACCGACAGTCCGAACTAAATGTATATTTTCACATTACTGCAATGGTTAGATGTTTACGTCGTCGGTAAACTATTAATTTAATACAATAATATTACATGATGTCCGTGTTATAACACATAATGACCAGTTTTATATAGATTTCACTATAGCCTGTAGGCACCTATTACCTGCTATAATTATTATTTATATATTATATTACGCAATAAACCGAAGCCTAATAATGTTATTAATTATTATATTGTATTTTACGTTTAAATATTTCAATAGTAAGTTAAAAAAAAAAAAGTACCGAAGGTTTTTGTTATAGATAATAATGTTTTAATACTGACAGGCAAAACCTATAATAGAATTAACCTTCGACAAATTAATATAAATTATCGGTAAACTTCTAGCATATAAGTACTTACAACATTATAGTATAATATAAGTATAATATGAATAGAACCGCCTCTGGAACAACGGCGATGAATTTATGAGTTAAACAATTTTTTTCCCTATACAAATAAAACTTAACATTTTTTTAGATAGTGAGCGTAGCAAAAAATATATTGGTCTTATTATAGGATGTGTGTGTGTGTGTGTGTTTAATATTTTTCACCAAAAATTCCCATTCGATCTTCAAGTGTAGATTATTTTCCAAAAGCTATAATTTTGTTTGGTAGTAATACTAAGGAAATCATCTTTTTATTTTTATTAATAATTAGAAAAAACGGGGAAATTGACAAGAGGTTCATCATAAATTGTACTTGTAGTGTTTAAAAAATTTACTCGATCATAATGTTTTAGGTGGGTAACTGAGAAGGTAGGATACATAAAGTTATTACACCTATTACACCTAAGTTATTAACCAACGATAAACTATTGCTAACGAAAAACAATTCGGAGGGAGATTATACATAATTTGAAACACCATAATATTTATGGTTCTCGCAAAAATTTAATTTTAAACTTTATAAAAAAAATTATATATATATATATATATATAATACCCGATTTTAGATTCTGCCTGGAGCGAAGAAGCTTATGATTTTACAAAGATGTTATTTTTTTTTATCTTTTAACAGCTTTTCTACCAAAAGACTTGTTCGGATTTCAAAGTGTAGCACATTTTCTGAAACGCAATTAGTGTGAGGAGGTACTTTAAAGAGGTAATTTTTCGATTTTCTCAGAAGTTTTCTTACCAAAATTGAGAAACCGGGAAAAACGTAGACAAAGTAAGAAAATCGGTACAACATTTAACAAATATTATTAAAGAAAACACATAAAGCCTGTTTAATTATTTTACAATAAAATAACATATATATTGTAGACAAAGCATCACTGTCAACTGAACTTCATTCAGAATCGTTTTTTCGTAAGCAATAGTTTATCGTTGCTTACAGGTATACATTCAATTATCTATAACAGCGGCTGCACCTGCCCCCAGATAGGACGGCAATCGGTCACTGATAATATCTTTTTGGTCAGAGAAAGCTCGAAATGCTCGGAAAGAACTCGGATTTATATATTTTGTTTGATAATATTTGTTTAATGTTGTCTCAGTTTTCCTACGTTTTTTTCGGTTTACCCATGTTTTATCCCAGTTTTTAAAATTTAATGCGAAAACTCTTAGAAATATTGAAAAATTACCTCTTTAAGGTACCTCCCTAGTAAAATTTCCTTTTAGAAACATTGCTATTATTATAAATTAGAGTAAGATTGGTAGCATGGAAAAATTGTCGTAAATATTTGTCGTTTTACCTATAATTTTCTTTCGGGTTTTCCCAATTATTTCAAAAACCCTCGGAAAATAAAAAAATTACTCCCCAACGCACCAACGAGAGAAAATTATTTTCAGAAGAGGTGATGTAGTTTATATTTCGCATCAAGTTTTCTGGTAGAAAAGTTGTTCACATACAGGGAAAAAAAATCATAGTAAAATCAATAAATCCCTCGCTACGCTCCGAATCTAAAAACACATCGTATTAAAACGTGTAAAATGGTAATGAATACATACGCGTGGGAAGAAAGAGGAGTAGAGGAATTATGATTTTTAAAATATAGAATATTATATACTTAGATAATGTATAGATGGATAATCTAAGACGTTAGTATATAGTTATATAATAATAATAATATGTAATATATATTATAAATAAATTAATAAATACTTTATTTTTTTTTTTATAGATAGTAAAATATGTTTACAAAATCCAGGATAATAAAATTACAAGCTACTGTTTATAAAATAACAGAGGTATTTAAATTATAACATAATAATAATAAGTAAAGTAGGTGAATTATTATTAGAATTACCACGATTTCAATATGCGAGTCGCTCTTGCGCATTAACCTAATAATTCGTGTATATTTAAACTTAAGTGATATGAATTTACGTGGAACAAACATTAATTTAACGCGTTTTAAAACATTTTCATTCGATTTGACAAATGAGCGGTATTAAAAAATGCATTGCATATTTTAAACGGTAAGTCGCAAGTGTATTGATATTTTTGACAGAAATTGAATTATAAATTATGTACCTATATACATATATATATATATATATATGAGTATATTCATAATAAATTTATTATTAAATTATAGACATATTATTTATAGATTTTATTTTTTGAGAGTTTAACACTCAGAGTTTTGAGATGTATATGAATCCACACGCTAATTCGCATTAATGGAGATTATTTACCGTGTATTAAATTAGTGCGTAATAGCGAAAGCATATATGTGGTATATTATTGAATAATAATGCGATGAGCGTTTGAGGTTACTAAAAAAGTTCTCAAAGCAACCGACGACGTGTGGGACAACACGTTCAATAATTTAATGATAGACGATAAATACATGTAGGTATTTTATATTATATAAAGCCGCAAAGCACACGAAAATAATATAGGGACGCCGTCAGCGCAAATAATTGAGGGCGGTTCGGGGGAGGGGGGAGGAATTAATGGTCTGTTCAATATTCATCGGCAGAGTCCGGATTTCAGTACACTAAAACTCATCGAAAAATGCGCCAAAAAAAGAAATTAAAAATGCATTTTGCCGCGAAAATACCATTAAAAAATGATATAGGTATACATTTTTTAAATGTATTATTTTATTGAACAATTTATATTTTTATTTTATTAAAAAAAAAAAAAAAAAAAACTGAAAATTGAGAAAATTGACTTGTGACGATAGTATCGACTGAGGGGCTGTATTTGACCGATTGACTGGAAAACCCAAAAAAACATAGGTAATATTTGTACAAATACTAAATTATTATAAAATACTCGTATATTTTACAAATGTGCAATAAAACGAAAAAAATTATCGAAAAATGCTCTAAAAATGAAAAAAACATTGAAAAATGCGAAAAAAAAAAAGGGCAAAATAAAAGGTCCACCTTTGAAGTCTCTGTTACATGAATCAAATTATGTACGTAGTTGGAAAATATTGTCTAATATAACTCACAAAAAAAAATATATGCATTTTTCACTGAAATCCGGGCCCTATTCATCAGATACCGAGAAATATACAGCCACCATTCGACTAATTTAAGTTTACAGGTTCATTTTTTTTTTTTTTTTTTTTTTTGTTGAGACTTTGTCTTTAAAACTTATTCGCGCCTATTTACACAATATAATGCCGCGTGATAAAATCCATAAAATAGATACAGGAACGGGTTTGGTTACGTGAGTTAGGTTAGTCGGCGAACTGACCTATTCCAACCGAACCTGACTTGGGTCGGCGCGTTTATCCCAGCCAACGGTGATAGACGCTTGACACGGTAGTAGACTCGACCGGGCCGGCTCCGTTGTTGATTGGCCTGTTGTGATAATAATAATTGTTATTGTGATTGATCGCAGCGGCCTCGTAATAATAATCGTCGTTGCCGCGGTTCCAGTAGGACGCGCCGCCGCCTCCGTCGTCCGCCGGTCCCGATCCGTCGCGGTCGTACGCCGACGGACCTCTGTACATCGCCATACCCGCCGACGAGACGGCCGGGCCGGGCGCGGTGTGCACGTGAACGTGTATGTTCTTGTCGGGCGACTGCTGTTGCTGGGACGACGACCGGTCGAACGGATCGTGTCCCGACCACGGCGACGCTGCGGCGTACCATCCGCCGCCACCGCCGCCGTACGCACCGTACTTGGGCGGATGCAGCCTCGCCACGATGCTGGTGACGGCCAACATCAGCAGTATGACGCCGATCGTCACACCCTTTAGACTGAGCACGGTCAAACCGGTGAGCAGCGTGGTGATTACGCCCAGTTTGTACATTATCGGTAGCATTATGAGTTGCATTCGCCGGCGTTGTACACCGAAAGTCCGAGTGGCTGGAACAAACAGACGGTTTTTTAAAATTGTGAATCTCGCGCGCAAGTGTAGGCGTTGTACTCGTAGGTGTATGCGTACTGCGCATAGGTCATATAGACTCAAAATGCATCTAGACGGAACAGCGACGGATCCAGACACTTTTTACAGAGGGGGGGGAGACACATCATTTATATATTTTCAGTAAATTAACTATAAATTATATATTAAATACATAAATAAAAACTGTAGTCCATTGACATGAGGGTAACGTTAGGGTAACAAGGGGGTGCCCCTGTGCCCTCCCCCTGGATCCGCCACTGAGACGGAACATTACGCATTAAGGACGTCCGGGGGTGAACGTTTAGGGGAGGGGGCAGCTTTAATTTTTTTTATTAATAATCAAACACTTTTGTTAATGTATTATGTGGTGTATATTCAAAAAAAATGTTAAAGGTATTATAATATTAATATTAAATTTTACACTTATATAGTAACTATAATTGAACATACATTGTAATTTTATTTTATTTTTCCCAAATTCATTAACGACTTTTTCTGTTAAATTAAGTTCTTCGCCTTTTTTTTCGAACTTTTTTATAAACTTAACATACATAATCCGGATAAACACCCAACGGATTCTCACACAATAGATAATCACAAGTCAGTTGTCCACAAAAATTATCTACAAATGATCGGTACATTGTGATAATAAATTACCGGAATTCTATTATCACAAAATATCCCTATCGACTAGGTACCAATCAAGGTGCATTGATAAATATCAATACAACTTGGTAAAAATTATGAATTTTGGGATTTCGAGATATTGAATTTGAATATAATTATTTTAACTTGCTAGAAAGCTAGGGAGGGGGGGGAGAGTTGTTCAGCATGAAAACGCCGTCCGGCGGGTGGAGTTTCATTTCGGGAACAGAAACACGCGAGATAATAAACGGAGTGTTTTAATTGCCTGTCCTCGGAGTGTAAATCGGAGTCCTCTCTCACACTGGGCTTTATATCGGTCGAGCTCTCTTGATCAGTTTGGACCGACCACGCCTAACGGTCCTCGGGGTGCATGTTCCATTTAGATATTGCATAAGTCTATATGGGTTTAATAGTGCAAAATAATAATTAACGTGTTAATAATAGAATACTTTTGAAAACGAGTACCGATCCGAAATTATCTAGAGTCAGGTATACCGAAGACCTAAGTAGGTACTTATAGTACCTACTAAATAATATATCGTTCTAAACATTAATATAGATTGAGTTTGATAATTTCAATTGCCATATGTCCAGACAACGCACCTCGGACCCTTATGTGGTAATTTCCCCTTCCAATTTTAAAACTACTATGTATATCATTAATTGTAATCTTTTATAATAGTATCCTGCGCGCTACTATAGTATAATTTAATAGTGAGAACTCTCCTCATCATATATTTTATATTATACATAGAAAACGTTTGTTTCTAGGTCAGCAATATTCTCGAAATAATTTGAAATAAAACGAGTAAAATAGTGATTACTATATTATAATTATTGTAGTTCTTAAAAGGCTTAACTGCTGTTAGTCTATATGCAATAAGCCTGAAAAACAGTAGGCCGTTTGGTAAAATAAGTAGGCAGTTCGCAAACGGACTACCCAATTGCAAAGAAGAGCCTAGTCATTTCGCAAAAAGACTAATTTTCCATATGGCAACATATATATGGTTTTTTAGATTTTGAGTGTAGCGTAGAATGTCTTGGTTTTACAAAGATATATTTTATTTTTTATGTGAACACTTTTTCTATCAGATAGCTTAATCCGATGTTTACGATGTAGACCATTTCCTGAAAGGAAATTTTCTTAGAATGGTACTTTAAGAAGGTCATTTTTCGATTTTCTTAGGAGTTTTCTCATCAAATTTGAAAAACCGAAAAAACGGAGGAAAACGGGAAAATATACGAAATATATTAGTAAAGTATTACGATTTTTTTTTTCTGTGGATAACTTTTCTACTAGCAATTTTGCTCCGATTTACAATGATAGCACTTTTTATAAAAGGAAATCTGACTAGGTAGATACTTTAGGGAGGTCATATTTCGATTTTCCCAGAAAATGTGAAAAACCGAGAAAAACGAGAAAATCGGTACGATATTAAACAAATATTATTAAAGAAAATATATAATGCCTATTCAATTATTTTATCACAATATGACATACGTATATATTGTTGAGAAAACATCACGAACAATTGAACTCCGCTCAGAATAGTTTTTTCGTTAGCAGTGGTTTATAAGATAAACATTAAATTGCCTTTTGTATCCTACCTTCTCGACTTCTCACCTACAATAGTGGTTATAACAAATGTTATAGAACAATCGGACAATATTAAACAATTAACGTTTTTTTTATTTTTATTTTTTTTTCATAGTTAATCTGCAATATGTAGTAGTTTGATGGTTTTCACCCCCCAGTGAAAATGTTCTGCGCATGCCCGCGCCCCCAAATCGAATAACGTACACGTCGTTCGTTTCGCAGTTAATATATGTTAATGGTTACGTAAAACAATCGTATACAAGTGTATTGTATTGTCTGAGAATCCGGCCGGTACGTTCATATTGCGTTGTATGCGATCCCACGCCCAAATAAAAAACCAATTAGAACGTAAATCCGAAAAATCGCGGGCGTACAACGCGGTCGGTCCTGGTTAATCGCGAGCGCTTAACAAAATCGCATGTGTTCGTGTGCGGGATGTAAGACGTTACACAGACGATTTCTCGTTTTTCAGTGTTGACGCGTACGGGAAATCGCCGCGGTGACCCGTCTCACGCGTGTTATAATTGTAATAATGGTGTACGGAGTGCAGAAAGTTATATAGGACGAGGTAAACACGCGCGTTTATTACAGCCGCGATTGCTCAAAGAATTCATAACCTGCGAGGCGGTCGCATGGACTCACTAAAACACAAACGGAACATTTTACCAGTGCGTAAATTGCGATGCACGTGTAGGTACACAAACAATAAGTAGACCGCGAATAACGAACAGCTCATTGACTATATTAATAATACGATAATTACTCGACGGACGGCAGTCCAGTGGTGGCTCGGAGTAGTTTTACCTTGAATCAGTGATAACATTCTCCACCCATCACCACCCCCGCCACAACCCGAAAATACCCCCATCCTACCGTAGAATATAGATGCATTGGAATTTGTTAAATTTCAATGAATTTCGTCAAATTTATCAAATTCGCGCGGCCTAAAACTCTTTTAACGACTTGTTTTATTGAAACGCAATCATTTTTGTTATATTCCTCAACACCCGCGTGATTCAAATGTACCTCCTTTGAGTCCCCGCTGTTCGACGCTTTTTACATTTGAGAGTCGCGCTCGTTACGTTCTATTAGGGATTTGCTATTAATTGTTAACGTTTTAAAATATTAACGGGATCACGATTTAAATAGGAAAAAGCTTTTTTGGAAACAGCCGAAGAACTACACGAACATCCAGACTAGTAGGAAAAATAAAAATAAAAGGAGAAGGTAAGACGAACAGCAACTGGATACGGAATAGCCTATCCACGACCTATCCGACAACTGCCCCGTTATAAGGCGAAATACGTCTGATACGTATAAACGTTATGAAAAACCATATTATACGGCAGATGAGACAAGAGTCGGAATACCGAGAACGAAATCTAACGTGGTGAAATCGAGGCATAAACGGAGAAGACCAAAACGCGTTCAATCGCCGAGAACTTCAAACCAATACGAACACCTAAAATTATGGATTCGCGAACGCTGTGCGCCGGTCAACAGAAAATTCGGCACGGCCGCGCACGTAAATGTGGCTGACGAATTCACATCGGACGCAATACAAAATCTATAGAATGTTACCGTGATTAATGTTTTATTTACCAACTCCACGTTATCAAATTGAATTTATTTATTTATTTTATTTTGTGTACCATAATTCGCGTTCTATGTATTTATACATTTTATATCATTTGACCGATTTATTAATAACATATTTCACTATCATTTAATTAGCTCATTTAACCGGCTTAAGTCACGTAATAGTTATTTTGAAAGGAATTACTGAGCTAAATAAAACACCAAGTGAGTCTAGACTCGACAAATGGAATATGGAAACTTATTCCGAAAATCAATGGCTACGACCAAAGGGAACCTTACCACCCGGTTATGGAAACAAATGGCAGATTCGGAAGTCTCCGAACAGACTTAGAACTGGTGTGGGACGCTGTTAAGTCAATATGAAGAAATATGGACTACTGGGCGAAGGAAATGAGACATGCCCGCGCGGCCAAGAACTCATTTACTCAGGTGTCCAGATTGCACGCGCGCTATTGTTTCGAAAAGGACATCATACAAGCAAATCAAAAGGTCATTGACGTAGCCCAGTACTGGGCGAAAACTGTGTGATTTTATAACCAATATCGACCATGACATTACCAGAGTACACTTTGATTTATATAAGTTATATGTATTTACTTATTTATCTATATTATTTATACTATTGGGATTTATTGTTAATTATAATTTGAGTTGTTTTAAAAAGTTGTCTGACAAAAAAAAAAAAAAAAAAAATGCACATTTACAACCTGACTCAAGAACAGAGAAAAATTCACCGACAAATCTTAATCAAATAGTTCAATCAGTTTTAATTTTTATATTATGGGACATGATTTGTTTTTGTGCTCAAAATAAGCTTTACAGTAAAATCTCGTGTGCCTTGTAGAAAAATCAGATTTCGATCATTTTCTCTCGTTGGATAGGCAAAACTTCGTACCGCGGGATGCATTAGATTTTGATTTTTGATTGTTTAATCAAAATACGCAACAAGTTAGTTTTAAAAATGGTGAAAACCGGTCACATTCTAATTAAAGCGTTTGGAAGTATAATTATTATAATCTAAGTCAAATGCTCCGTGGAGGTAGTCTTCATCCTTCCGGAAAAAAAAAAAAAATGTTCGAAATCGGTCGACTTTACGAGACACGAAACACGTTCCTGTAAAACATGTTTTCAAGTATAATAAACGGGCCACGCGCATGACCCTTAAGTGAAAATATGATATTCTACGTTTTTTTAAGAATATTCGAAGGTCGACAGGTTGTATCGGTTGATCAACGTGTATCTAGATACGCTGTGTAACGTTGTACACAATGCATATCTAATAAAATAAAAAGATAGGTATTCGATTGAGATTTATATTTGAACGGTGTAAACAGATTCGAGTGGTCGAGTACCAAAGTCGTACTCGAGGGGCGTTTTTCGGGGGTTTAACCCCTCCCTCCGAAATGCGTTCGAGTTACATTACGCCATATCAAATCTATAACTATAAAACACGCGTTTTTGGTTTGTTTCCCTCTTCCCCTCCCCCCACAGTCGAAAGTATTTTCTAATTACGGTTTTGTCGAGTAGGTACCTACCTTTGAATACCCCGAATATGTCGTAAAAAATGTGAGTGTAACATACCGTTGGTCCGCGAACTTTTTATTCGTAATTAAAACGAACATTTTTTTAATTTCTATCAATAGTTATTTGCGTGTCCGCGCATTCGATTTTTACAAAAGCGGAATCTAGTCTATTCGACCATGATCACGGTCTCGGCACGTTTTCCCGTACAAATCGCATAATTTCGTTCCGAAAGACTCAGATTTCGAAACATATCGCAATCGACGGAACGGGACGGGCCATCGCGCGCGGCGATGTTTCCGCGGCAATTATAAATCGCTTATACCAATTTTTTTTTTTTTATAAATTACGATCATCGTTAGACGCGCGTTTTTAAAAACAAAAACGCCGACCGCATTAAAACATCATCATAACCTCATCTTCGATAGTAATAATAACGATAATAATATTACGACGGCGTACCTGTGATCATTATAGGTGCGCAGTGTTACAACACTTGCGGCATTATCAACAAAATTACCCGACGGGGGGAGGGGGGGGAGGGGGGGGGGGGTTAGGCGAAAAACGCCGCCGCAATAACGAGACGACGGGCGATCCGAACGGCAATAACTAGGCGCCATTATTGTTTTACACAATTATCGTTGTTTATTTGGTATTTACCGGTATCGCCGTTGCTGTTTTTCGCGTTCCGCGCCACGTAAAACCGGTACGTTTGCGTCCGGTCTTTGCACACGTTGAAGTCGATCCCGGGCACGATGGCGTTGCGCCACGACAGCCGGTGAGTGTCGAAAACGGCGTCGGCCAGTTCCAACAGGTCGGCCGGCGGACGTTTCGACGACGCCCCCGTCGTCGGTTCCGCGGCCCCGTCGACGGGCGTTGACCTTTCCAGCCACAAGCCGTCCGCCAGCCTTTGGTCGCGCGCCGACGCGCGTATCCGGTTCAAGGCGCGCGCCACGGTCCCGGAGAGACCGAGCGCCGTCCGTCCGTCGGACGTCCAAAAGCCGGTCGCCGTCGTCGAGTGCAGCTGTAACAGGATCAAAACGAGCGCCCGAGGGCCGCAGCAGTGCCGTGTCGGAAAATCGGGCATGCCTACTAGACGCGGTGGTGCGCACGGTGTCGGCGGTGCGGCATTTTCTTAGCGCCTTGGTCGGCCGAACGATCCGGCTGGGGTCCGGGAGCGCCGCGGACGACAAACGGCTGCTGGCGCGGGCTCGGACGGTCCGGAACTGTTACTGCCGCTGCTATTACTGCGCCGCGCGGCGGCTGGACGGTTTTTCGGCACCGGTCGTTCAGGCGACGTCGATAATAACGATAATGATAAATAAAGCCGATTGCGATACTCCGCGTGTTTACCGGGTCGGCGGCGGCGCATTCACTGAAATCACGCACGGCGGCCACCGCGACGACTGCGGCGAACGGAATAGAAAACGTACGGAATTATTGTTTGTGTGCCGGTACGCGACAATCGCCGGTGTATAGGCGGATGGGTCTTGGCGTACGTACGTGACTGCGCGCGCGCGCGCGCGCTCGTGTGCCTGTCAAACTCGGACGGACCGTTCGCGTATTCCGGCCTCGTCTTCGGCCCACATAACGAGAGAGAGAGAGAGAGAGAGAGAAACTTTTTTAAATTAATTTAAAATTATCGTTATTGTTATACATTTTTTTTTTTTTTTTCTTCGTCCACCCCCTGCCTCCCCCCGCACATGTATTGTTATCGCGCTGGAGCCGGACCGCCGCGCGCCGGACGTTAAGCACGACGGCGATAACAATAACGGCGACAACGGCAATAATAGCAAATATAATACCGCCGCGGTTACAACGACTGTATCGTGTATAATATTATTGTTGTTGTTGTTGTTGTTGTACAGATGTGCGCGTTCGTGCGGCCACGTATCGCGCGCCGGACTGTTGGCAATAGAATGTGTGCCGCCGCCGGATGACGACCGACTGTAATGTATTTTAATGCGCGCGACTACTACTAATAATAATAACAATAATGACGATAATAACGAAAATATTGTTACGTGCGCGCACGCTTTCGTCGACATTATCCATCACCGTGCACGCGTCTATAATAGGTAACCGCGTACGTACGGTACACACCGGCAAAACGGTATACATAAAGTGCGCGCGGTTGGCACGGTCAGTCGCGCGGCACGGCGGACTTTTAGAAAATCCACGCGCGTTGTTATCGCGTCGTTATTAAATACGAGTCCGGCGGCGGTCCGGATTCCTCGGAATGGTCACGACCGACGGCGGTATACAGGGCGTTTCGGCGGAAACGAACGTAGCGAGTAACCCAACGAAAATCGAGTATCGTTTCAGCGATACCGACAGCAGCGAGGGGGATCTGGAATATATTTCTCTACGTTACTATATTTCTGGAATTATAATCGCGTTTCGCATATGCGCAACAGACTAGCATACCGACGGCTGACTGTTTATATCTGCCGGCAGCAGATAGCCTAATCAGCCAACTTAACGCTAGAAACCGCGGTTGCCCGCGCTCCGCGTGTGCCCGGCCCGATTCAAGAGCCCGTCGGTCTGGGGGTTCGATCTGTCCTTTTTTTTTTTTTTTTTATCGATACCCCGTTCGGTACCAACCTACGTCATGATTGTAAGCGGCGGCGCGAACGACGGTACTTTCGACCGTTCTTTTGCCCCGGGGGAAAACCGTACCGAAAGAGTCTCGCGGAATAAAACCGATGTTTAAATAATATAGTCGGACCGATGTTATGCGGAACCTATCCGTCCTGGAGGAGGGGACGGTGGGGTGGGGGGCTGGAGCCGCGGGTAGCGAGGAAAAGGGGGCCACGATTTTTCTTTCTCTTTTTCAATTTCGAGCGCGGCGGAGCTAGCTACATTATTGTACGGTCTTACAAAGACGACGTAGTTTGTCTGGGAAACGACTTTTTCGGACGGTAAAAAATGCTCAGATACTCTCGCCAAGAGCGTATAGCCCCCCGCCCCCCTGTCCAATGACCGCGGTGCGGTCCCGGTTATTGATTTTGGTTGCTTTCGATGCAAAAAAACCCCCTTCCCCTCTCGTGTTAATCAATCGGGCGAGTTGAACGCGAATTGCAGTATTGTTTTTGTCGCAAAGTCCGTACGTACAAAATCGATGTATCGCATCGCCGCTTTTGTCTTTTAGTCGGACGGCACGAGCGATAACAAAACGATTATCGATTCCGTACATGCGGATGTCGCGAGTAATGTCGTTCGAGTATTACTTACTTTTAACGCAGGGACTAAAATTGTGCGTAGTGCGGCCACCTTGTGTAATACGAAATGTTAGGTGTGCAGTACGGGATTAAAAAGTGTGCAACAGCTATATTATATTTATCCGTATTCGTTTTAAATTTTTAAGTTTCGCGCACTTTTAGTCGTTATTATTGGAGAGCGACAATTCTAAAATGTATCTTTATTAATATTTTAAATGGCAAGTTGACTCGTAAAACAATGACAGGTATCACATACTTTTTCAAAGATAACGAAGACACTTTTATCATCGATGATTAATTCATAGGTACCTAATACATTAAAAAATAAAGAATCAAAACTGATCATACTACGTTCATTTAATATTTATTATACTCGTGATTGTATTAATTATGCATTTTTTTTTTAAATATTTATGAGTTAATTTATATATAAAAAAAAAAAAAATGGGCTATTTGTCCTTGTATGATAATACATGTTACGAGTGGTTATTTGTTCGTTGATGTACTGAACAAAAATTTCTCTCCCCCATAAAAACCGAAATGGTTCCATTGTAAGGGGAGGTAGGGGGGGGGGGGGTTTATAATAAATATGATATAATACGGTTTTATAAAAAGTGTGCAGTAAGAAAAAGTATATATTTCAGCCTCTGTTTTACCGTTCGCGATAATGTCCTTAACATTGTTCAAACGTATAGGAAAAAATTCCGGACATTGCACTACGGTTTCCTCGTTCGTTTCAGAAACACCCTGTATACACACATACCTACCTAACACGATTGCGCGTGTCTTCTTCTTCTTCTTCTTCTTCCCGTTGTCGTTTTTATTATTCTCTGTGCGCGCGCGTGTACGGCTGCAGCTCTCCCGCGTAGAATTATAATCTGACGACGACGGTTGTTATTGTTATCTATTTTTTTTTTTTCTGTTAAATTTCTAACCCGTTTCCCCTTGCCCGCCACCGTTCTATTATAGAATATTATTATTTATTCGATCCTGCAGCATAATATTAAATTTTTATGCCGACCGCAGGCCGTCACCGCCGCCGAGCCGACAGAAAACAAAAAAAAAAAACTATTCGTCCAATCCGGTTTTTACGGTTTGTTCTCTAGTAGCTATACACACCGTCGACGACGACGCGACGGGTCAAGATTTGAATATAATTAATAGTACGTGAACCTACCTATACGTTATTATATGACGCACCAACTATAATATGTAAAAAATATATACGACAAAGCAGAACCGCAGGATTTTTTCGTGGCTCGCCATAATAATATTACATGTATGTCCGGAGAGTACACCTACATTCACTGTTTACCCATGTACAGCTACGATTGTCTACGTGCAGCGGTTCTCAAATTGTGTTTTTTTTTTCTTTCTTTTTTTCGTGTTACTCGAGTCTTTCGAAAAACAGTATTCCGATGTTCTTATGACCATTTTAGGCCCATACCAAGTAGTATTATCTATACACTGTAGACGAACGGTCAAGGTAATATTATTTTTTTTACACGCGGTGCGGATGGAGGTTTTACTACGACGTGTGTTTTTCCGTCCGTCTGTAGACGACTTTTCGAAAAGAAAACTTGCTCCAATCAAAAAATGAGTAGATACCTCGTTTTTTGCATTTCGAAGAAGTCATTTATTTTAATTTTCTCTAGCGGTTTTCGTAATAGTTGGGAAAAGTCGGAAAATTACGGAAACTGAAAACGAACAAATTCACGTAGCACAATTCCATTATTTTGAACTTGTCCACATTATTTTTTCTACCGAAAATCTTGCTCCAATTGAAAAACAACGAGAGTTTTTTAAATTGAATTTTGAATCTAGTTGGTGAATAAGAAAGCTGTTTTTCGATTTTTCTTGTAGTTTTCATAATAATTGAAGAAAACCATTAAAAACCTAAAAAAAAAAAACGTTAATTTTTTTAATTGTAATTCGTTTAAAAGTAATCATAGACATTTGAAATTTTGACAGTTAATAAGTTTCCTTTTCTAGACGTGGAGACATTTTGGCGATTTTTTTTATTTATATATATAGATATTTTATGTAGTTTTTATTTGATATACTTTATGGTTGTAATTGTTTGACTAGAAACGCTTGAAACTAAAAGAGGAGTTCATTATAAGTTGTACTTAGTGGTTAAAAAAAAAAAATAGAGACTGTATTATTTATTTTTGCTTTGTTTTTTAATGGCTTTAAAATCAAATTTTGATGAACATCGAAAATATTACGGCCTTTAAATCATGTAAAAACGAACTTTTCTCAAAATTAATTTCCGTTAGCACTAATGATTTAATCATTGATTATAGATATAAATCAAATAACTTTATGTACCCTGCCTTACCAAATTCTCACCTGTAACATTGCCACACCTGTAAGAACCACCTGCACAAAGCCGTAGATATTATAAAACGTAGTAATTAACTTACGAAAAAATATAATTATTTTTTGAATTCATCAGTATTCGATTAATATTATATTCCAGTGTATTCGTTAGTATTCGATTGATATTATAATTTACATAGGTTTGGTTTATTAACAAAGTAAAATATGATATTAAGTACAGATATATACTTAGGATTGTAAGTTGTAACGGTCTAAATCAAAGTATCGTTTCAGTATATAGAGGGAATGCAAAGGGTAACAAGCTATCCGTATTCATCGAGTGTGAAACTTGGACCCCATTGTATGTGTCATATCTGTTTGTTTAAATAAATTTAATTTGTAACATTTATTGTTATTTTAAATATGATAATACAAAATGGATCGAGTTCGAATTTGGCTTGTGTTAAGGTCCGATTCAAATCCGAATGGTTTTGGATGGGACTGTTTACAGTTATCATACAGAGTATACCATAATTACCAGTAATAACAAATGATAATCATCCATTACTTCTGTACGTTAATCCGAAAATGGATTACCTAGCTATTAGTAAGGATTATGAAAAATACATTTTAGAGACTCGAAAATTAAATAAGTGTAGGCAAACGCTTGCAGATTACAAGTTGTGTACTAGGGTATAATAGGCGATACATAATAGACATGAAAAGGCGATGTGTGAGGTGAAATTGTTATTAGAACCAATAGAGGTATCAAACATTTGCCATGTGAGGCATAGTGCGTTAATAGAAAATACATTTCATGCAATTTAAAAATACTTGGATGTATTATTAAGTATAACAGGAACATATTGTATTATATTTTGAAAAATTAAGGGTGAGTGGAAAGTTTTATCAAACGGGGACGGGGTTACTGTCGATAAGAGAAGACTGTCGAGCGTTTACGACCGGACTCGGTACTCGTACCAATAAAGCGTTTGTCAATTTTATCAGTAGAACTGTAGACATAATACCATAGGCAAAAATACCAAACATATTAGTAAGCAGTAGGTAACCTACGAAATTAGAGGACATACAATTAGGAAATGTACGACAACATAAATTTAAGGTGTAACACAATCGTTGGATGAAGTAAATAATTTTAATAGATATACATAAATTAGATACAAAGAAGAAGACATTTTGAGGGCGATATATTATTATTTATATCGTATAATTGTGGTGGTGGCAATAATTTGTATTTTTTTTTGTTGTATACGTATTGTAAAAGAAGTAATTTTAATAACATATATGTAACTGAAAGACGAGAATTATTGCCTATACGTACTAGAGTTTAAGTAAGTAATTGTGATGAAAGTTGTAAGGGCAAATGATTATCTTAATTGTAAGCCTGATCCTTCGTCTGGCAGGGGATGTGTAAGGATTACTTACACAAGGCCGCGGTTATAATAAAACGTAGTAATTAATTTATGATGTAATATTATATTTTGTTTTCGTTAGTATTCGATTAATAATGTAAATAAACATAGTACATAAATATATAAATAAAAATAAAATAAATAAATGAATCAATGTGTGTACCTGGAGTATTATGATAAGTACGATATTATACGATCGGTTCCGAATTAAAAATTCATCATCAGGTATATCACAGTCAAAATATAAAACGCAACTGAATATAAACAATTAAATAAAGGAATAAATAGAAAAATAATAATAAAAAAAAAATTCGATTAGTATTGTACATCGGTTTGGTTTAACAGTAAGGAAAAGGATCACAGATATGTATTTAGAATAAAACGGTCTAAATTAAAAGATAATTTCAGTATAAAGAGGGAACGCGAAGGGTAATAAACTTGATAGCTTATTACCCTTATCAGCTTATTACTGATGTCTTAACCGAGCATGAGACTCGGACCCAGTGGCGTGCGCAGGGGGTGGGGAAATTAAGGGTTATATCTCCCCTCCATTGACTTAAAATGCAAAAATACATGAGCAATCTAATGTCGAAATGCATATATTTCAGCTGAGTTACGAGGAAAAACTTGACACAATGATTTGAAATTGGCTTCTTTTAGGATCCGGCCTTAAAATTACCAATCCCCACAGTCAATTTGGGTAGAGAATGCAAATTTATGATTTATTCATAATTCTTATTTGCTACATCCCCTCCCATTGATAATTCCTGGGCACGCCGCTATTTAGACGTGTGTGTGGGTGTGTGTCATATATGTGTGTTTAAATAAATTTATTCTATAACAATATTGTTTGGATTCCGGCTCCTACAATGGTGGTGGTTGGCCGTGGCAACTTGTGAGTAAAGGAAAAAGTTACCTACACGGAAAGGATAAAAAAGAAAAAAAATGAATACCGAACGTAATGGGTATACAGTGTAGACAGTAAATATGTATTGTACACTTGTTCAAATCAATATAGCGCGCGTTTTGTGTTGTCAACTGACCACGAATAAATGTATATATATATTTACAAAAAAAACCTTTGGTTGATACTTTTTAGTCAAAAAAAGAAAAATTCAGTTTAATGTAGTGTTTTTTTTTTTATAAAGGAATTTTAATATCAAATTTTGATGAAAATCATCGAGTAAAAAATTATGCGGAACAAATCTAGTTTTTCAATTTTTTTTTTTCTTTGAACATATGTATATTACCGATATAAGAACGTTGGTGAAGTCAGAATTGAGCGAACTGACTAAGTTTAAATTATACATTTTTGAAGTTTAGATATTATGCAGATATTATTTGTTATGTTAAATTGTCTTTTCTAAAGTATGTTTGTCGTAGCTGAATGGTTATACATACCTTTTTTTATCCTAGTGTTCGCGAATTCGAACCCGTGTTTTGATAAAAATGGTTTGCATTTTTTTTTCCTTTTATCTAAACAAGGAAAAAATAAACGCATTTTGGGTGTACCTAGAGACCCAAGCCATCTCTCGCTTAAACTATTTTAATCATGCATTTTAAGTGAATCTAGATACCTAGCTATCGTTCGTTCGGACGATTTTAATTAAAAAATAACCCCCGATTTGTTGTGCAAACTTTTGTACCAAAAATCTAGTTCTGATGTATCAAGTATGGCTAATTTTCTGAAAGGAAATTTTATTTCTATGGTAACTTTTGGGGGTAGTTTTTTGATTTTTCCAGGATTTTTCCTAATAAATGGGAAAAATCGTGAAAAACTGAGAAAAAACTGGAAAATATTCAAAATACATTAGTAAAATATTACGATTTTTTTTTATGTGAACAACTTTTTTATCAGCAATTTTGCTTCGATTTACAATGATAGTACTATTTCTAAAATAAAATCTGACTGCAGAAGTATTTTAGATGGTTCATTTTTTGATTTTCCCAAGAGTTTTCCCTGCAAATGTCAAAATCCGGAAAAAAACACGGGAAAACCGGAAAAACGGGAAAATCAATACAATATTAATCAAATATTATTATAGAAAATATATAATGCCTATTTATTTACTTTAACATAATATGACATATATATTGTTAAAAAAGCATCACTATCAACTAAACTGCGCTCAGAATCGTTATTTTTAGCAATAGTTTATCGTTGCTTATAGATATACATTAAATTACCTATAACAGTGGATGCACCTAACCCCATTATCCTAAGACGTCTTTTTTCAATATAGGTTGCCATTTAAAAATCAAAAATAGATAGTGGTTTAACTCTCTAAAATAAAAGTAATGTAACCTTTTTTGAGCTACTTATTTTTTAGATGGTCTAAAAAATAAATTCCGAAAAAAGTTAAATACTTTCTGATATAATATATATTCTTTACGTTACATTGATCCCGTAATATTGACCCTGTATATAATAAAGGTTGGATGAAAGATATAAAACAAAACAAATTAAATATATCGGTCTTTTGTCATTTTTCAATTAGAGTAAGATTTATGGTAGAAACCATCGTTTGAAAAAATTAAAATAATTAAATCCGGACGCCAAGTTGTCGTAAATATTAATCAGTTTTAATTTTTTCGTTTTCCCCAATTATTGTGAAAACTACTTTAGACATTAAAAAAAACGGTTTTCCTTATCGGCGGCTATACTATGTCAAAAGAAACAGAATCGATCTCTTGTCATTTTTTGATTGGAACAATATTTCTGGTAGAAAACGTAGTTTGCAAAAATTAAAAACAATGTTATCGGTAACGGCACGGCGCGGTATGCCGTAAATATTTGCCGTTTTACCCATATTTGCCTATAATTTTCTTTCGGGTTTTTCTCAATTATTTCAAAATCTTCTTAAAAAATCAAAAAATACACATCATAGTAAACCAGTAGATCCCTCGCTACCTACTACACTAAATACATAGGAGCAAGATTTCTGGTAAACAAGTTGTTTACAGACAGAAAAAATACACACAAAATAGTTGGTGATTAAAAAAAAAAAAAACTACACAAATTTAATTCGTTTGGCTTTCAATTCAACAAATCTGTCAACTATGTCGTCGTAATCCAAATGTTCACATACCTACATTGCTTTCAAATAAAATTATTGCTAAATCAGAAAGGCGTTGCCGGACCATTGTTGTCCTCAAATAATTCCTAATTATTTTTTATGCCGGTCATTATATTGTCCTCGCATTCTTTTTAGTTAACGTTTTACACTACCACACTTCAGTGTTCGATATTTATCACGGTGTCGCCCACTCACATTTTAATGACGTTCAAAACAACAAACGGATACGGCCGACGTCACGACGGTCGCTGTCACACACTAACCTGCAATAAACGAGTTTAAAACCTCAAGTTTTGGATTTTAAACAATCATTTGGGTCGGTAAATAATATGTTGCTGACAGATATGATAAATAATCTTCTATAAAGCAGTCAGAAAGGTTTACTAACAGTAATTTGACGACGAAGTCCCTCGACGACCACCACCGTTGATGTGCTGCGAATCTGCGATAAGGATAATATTATTATTGGACATTTTTATCCATTAGGACGGGCCGATACCACCTTTTACCGATATCTGATACCCCGATACACGTCACCGATACCCGATATTCGATATATTGGTTGAAAACCCGATTATTTTAATACTATTTTCATATTACTACAGAAACATATTATTAGACTTTTTCCCGGAAATGATCGGGTCAAATATCGGATTCGAAAAAAAAAACACCCGTTACCACCACCGATATCGGGTTTATGTATCGGCTCACCCGTAGCTTTCTGCCGGCTTTATTTCTAGGAATTACCATTGTTATTTCCCTACGGAACGTATACGATTTGAAACGCAACGCCACAACATAATATTATGCCTATTAAATATGTTCATGTTTTACAAATAACGTTATTATTAATGGTTGTTTGTTTTTTTTCCCGCCCCCGAACGCGAAACGCCTCCCGAAGGACGACCCTGCAATCGCATTCCGTAAGCATTCGTTGATTATCTTTGAAGCGGAGAACACGCGTTCGGACGCAGTAGCCAATATGGATAATGTACATAATATAACACTTAACATGTTAATTGGTTTGAGCGTTAAAATATTGTGACAGTCACAAGTCGAACACGAAAACTTCGATAATTGCATATCACGTGCTTACCCTTTTCGCTTTTCGAGAATCAAATTAAACTCTCACCGAATTCGTTTCATGCGGCACGAGAGTTGAAGTTGATTCTTATTAGTTTATAGGTTTATAATACATTATGAGAGTTGTTTTTAACACTTATTTTATCTCGTATTTGAACGGAACATTTTTTTTTTTTTTTTTTTTATTGACAATAATACTTAAGCCATGTAGTGGTAAATTATAATGTTTCGGTTAACACCGACGGAAAAATAGATGAACAGTTAAATTCAACTCCCAAAGCGTGTGTAGGAATTTCGATTTTGTCAATTGACTTGTTATATAAATAAACATATGAATATATTAGATGTAGGTAATAAATAATATCTCTGGTTATAAATCTTAATTGCATATATCTAGTGCATCGATAGCAGCAGTCTTATATACACATGTACGTAATTCAAAAACAGTGCAAAAAAAAACAAAAAAGGCCGATTAGGGATTTGACATTTAGATCCTTCACACCATGATGCGCCTGAGATAAACATTCAATTTTCTACTAGATTTAAAATATTTAAAATATTTGTTATTTTTATCTGTATCCAAAGAATTTCGGAACAATTTTTTTATATCTTTTGTCCTTATCCGGATGCATGGATGCATGCTTATCGGGATATCATGTTACACGACATCGGCGTTTTTCACACCATTGACAAGCGGATGGGTATACTGCAATATAAGACGTCATATATGTTGTTGTTCTTCTTTTTTTACTAGTCGATTATAACTCCGTGGTTACATGCATGCATTTATTTAATATAATATTGTAACGCGATGGCTAATTATTTAAAGCACGCAAATAGAGTTACGACGGTCGAACAAATTCTATAAATGTGTATCTCTGGAGAGGGGGTATCGTAAACTGGAAATATTTCCCGGCTAGTGAAAATCCACGCGAGAAACAACTAATACCGTAAGTGATGCAGTGAAATGGTTCTAAAACGGCATTCGTTCAACGATCGAAACGAAAAACTTTCCAACAAATTATTTATCTTTTTTAAAGCGAACTAGTTGCGTATTATAGTACCTATATCATACACTGAAGAGTTTTTAATCGTCGATTCTCCGTTTTTAATGCTAACGTTAATTAAACGTTATAACGGCGTAGGTTTAGGTACTATATAATATATTGTTAATTACTAGAGCTCGGAAGTTAATGACCGAAAATTCATTGGAATATGACAAAATATGAAATTATTATCTTACTTAAAAACAAATTGTTTGATTTGGGTATTTTTTATTTATTTTTTTTTTTTTTAAGTAGACATATAGATAAAATATATAAGTACTTAGTATATATATACGAACAATAAGAATATACGGCGAAATAATACGTGTTAAAAATGTAATTTATTATTAAAGAATATAAACAGGAGGGAGGGGGGAATAATAAATAGACGTTTTCTCTTTTCTTTTTTTTTTTTTTCGCCGACCGTATTAATAATAGCTACAAATAAATATTTCAAGAAATATCGGGACACTGTAGCTGATGCGCACGGGAAATGGGTGAAACAATAATAATATACATTTAAACAATAGTCGATAACAATGCATATAATATTATCTACCTTTTATTTAAAAAAAAAAACACGCATACACACACACATACACACACGTACATCTTTAATATTTCTTAAATTGTACGCGAAATACCTAACTGTTTGCAGATTTGAAATCGAATAAAAACATCACGGTTCGACTATTGTGGTGTCGTATACCCACTCGGAATATTAATATCGTTGCTATGACTGCGCGTATAAAATGCGCAAGTCATACATGCTTAAGTACAAACAGCCGAGCTCATTTAATTAGACAGATATCCTATAATTGTTAATATTTGGTAGATAGTTAATGTAATTTAAATTAAATTATCTTCGGGTTAACATTACCTGTATACATTACATGCCGCGTACTACTGCAGGCGTTATGACTTGTATAATTAAAACACGGATAGATGTTCATAATAATTTAATTTCTAGACAGGTACTACGTTATCAAGTCACTAGAACTTAACCGGTTACTGCGTATCACTAGAGTAATTTAACCAAGTTACATTTTCACAAGTAACTATAGTAAATTAACTTAACGCAGGAGCGTATTTAAGGGGATAGATTATAGATTGATGAACCTTCACAATGACTTTTCTTTTAGTATCTATTATTTATATTACTACCAAATTTTAAAATTAAAATTTATTTACTTTTTAGTAAAAAAAAATCATCAAAAATGTGTTCGTATTTGTATGGTTAATGTATCAAAAAACTTGAACGTATACATTTCCTTTTTTGTAACGAAACGTATCTGACCCACTATAAATGAGGTTATATAGACGTGTAGAATAAACGTACATATGAAGGGGGTTAGATTAATAACTAAATAGTAAATAAACTAATAATACACATTACTTATATCTATAGTATCTATTATATCTATTTGATTTTAATAATAATTTTAGGGCAGATTGAATTACCAAATAATTACAAAAACATATAAATTTTTAGCCCGGGTACACGTTTTACAATACACACAATTTGCGCGATTTCCAAATTCAATATCTCCCTCTTTGGCAATATCTTAAATGCGCCACTGTGAATGGTGAGTACAAGTTTCAATTAAAACCGAGTAAATTTGATGACGTTGCCTATAGTGGCGTATTTAGCATTTTGTCTCGGGGGTGGATACAAAACATTCACAGACTAGTGCTTTATTTTTGATGAAATAATTTTTTTTTTCAAGATAATAAAGCAGTTAATAGTTTAAACATTGTAATTTTAAGATAATGCATGAACATTTTACCACGGTGTCTGCGCATTTTATACTATTGTTTGCATGTTTATAGAATCACGGAAAATTAATGAAAAAAATAATAAAAAATTGGAGCAAAATTGCTGGTTGTCCACAGGTAAAAAGAAGACGGTAATATTTTTAACTAATACTTACATTTTTTTAGATGGAGGAAAGGAATAATATAATTCAGAGGAAAAAATTAAGAAAATCCGTGAGGGAAGTCTACTTATAAAATATCAATCTATAATATACCAATAAATATATTTTGTAAATTTGTTGTAAATGACTATCAGCAAAACAAAATACAGTTCACCTCCCATCTCATAAGAAAAAGCTGAGCATGCCACTGTTACGTTATTATTCAATAATAACCACATCAAAAATGTGTCCCCAGATTCGTCACCGTAAATATGCCACTGCAGTTTGAGAATTATTGTATGGTTTTGGGCGAGTGGTCAGCATTTAAACATTTGTAACGAAATTACAACAATCGAAAATTCGGTCCTTTCGGAACGTCTGACGGATAAAAACAAAAATTAATAATAATGACGTATATGTAAACGTAAAAATGGTATACCTGGTCATAACACGGCAAAATCGAATAAATTCAACTATTTCATGACCGTATATACGATCAATAGTCGAATTATACCCACAATACGAGTTTGGGAGGATGAAAAAAAAATCGATTTATGAACCGGAGCTTACATGAGGCCATGTGGTTCTATAATCCATATTATAGTTATGCTTATGAATTATGACAATTGGAATAGTATCCAAAAGGGACCATAATATTAAATTATATTGTTGCGATAATAATAATGTTCGCGCGCTGGTTGAATAATATAATAATTGTATTATTATAATATTCTTGGTTTTAAGCACGTGTAGCTGACGCGATATTAACTTAGAGGTTTATATAATATACCGGTTAGGTCTATCGGTTTTAACATTAAAAAAAAAAAAAAAAAGGTTTGTATTGATTTCGTATTTAACTATTTTGTCGGCGCGAGACCCGATAATAAACCGACAGGCCAAATAGGCTACAGCCTAGGGAAGCGAATCGGCCAATGTTAAAACACGGGAGGTGCCACAAAATACCTTTTTCTTTTTCCAACTGATTCCTTTCAAACTTGTAAATTAATATATCTGCAGTGAATATAGACACGCAAACGGACGTCACCGGTTTCCGCCAAAAACGACTTTTCCATTTTCCACCGATTCATTTTTCCGCTAAATTTAAAAAAAGTCATTCTTTTCTCGTCAGTTATAATTTATTGGATTTTAAATTTTGTAAACTGCTGAACCGCTTACGTAAATACGAAGAAAGATATACAGTTGGTAAGTAAAATGACGTCTTAGGATAGAAACGAGTGCAACCACTGTTATAGGTAATTTAATGTAAGCAACGGTAAACTATTGCTTACGAAAAAACGATTATGAGCGGAGTTCAGTTGTCATGCTTTGTCAACAATATATATGTCATATTATAGTAAAATAATTAAATAGGCTTTATATATTTTCTTTAATTATATTTGTTTAATGTTTTACCGATTTTCCCGGTTTTCCTACGTTTTTCCGGAAAAATTTTTGGGAAAATCGAAAAATAATTCCCTAAAGTACCTTCCCAGTTAAATTTCCTTTTAGAAAAATTGTTACCGTTATAAATCATAGCTAAATGTCTTGTAGAAAAGTTGTTCACGGGAAAAAAGAAGGCTGTAATATATATTAACTAATACTTGCATTTTTTATATTTTCCCGTTTTTCCTCCCTTTTGTTTCGGTTTTACAAATTTGATGAGAATACTCCTTAAGTTAACCCCTAGTGAGATTAACTTTTAGAAAAAGTTCAATATTTGTAAATTAGAGCAAAATTGCTGGTAGAAAAGTTGTACACAAAAAAAAAAATCATAATATTCTAGTAATATATTGTTTCGTATATTTTCTCTTTTTTCCTCAGTTTTTTTTTTCAGTTTTTCACATTTGTTAAAACGCTTGAGAAAATCGAATTATGACCTTTATAAATTACCACACCGATTTCTTTTCAGAAACGGTGCTACACTTAAAAATCGGAGCAAGATTTTTGGTAGAAAAGTTGTGCACAGGAAAAAAAAAATAAACATCTTTGTAAAAACTGTAAACTATAAACTATTAACTTCTTCGCTCCACTCAGAATTTAAAATAAAAAATTGTTATTGTGTTCATTTTCCGTGTTCAATATTTCACTATCGAATTTGTTTTTTGTTTATACTTTTGCCATACACGATTAATGAATACGTTTCCGACATAGTTAATTAACGCCTTCATACGCTTTGCGAAATTTAAAATTATTAATTATAATTTGTCGATTGTCACGTTTACTACTGATTATTTTCACGGACATGACTGTAGCTTGTTTTTTTAGTTAACGCGTCAATGCACATCACACACTGGTCGCTTCTCACTATTCAATACTATTAGGTAGTTCTAATAAATCGAAAAATATCAAATTAGAAACCTACCTATATATTTCGTACCTAGATGAAAACGTGAGTAAAAAACCCTCCTATATAAGCTTATATATAATATCTCGAAAAAAACCATGGTGAACATAAATACCTATTGTGATCAGTACACGAACTGAGTTACGATGACATGGTCAATATATTTAATATTTTATTCGTTTTTTTTTTTTAATATATATAATTTTCAACAAATCGAATGTAAGTAAATAATTTTAATAAAATAGTTAAAAATTTTGGAAATATTATGATATTTTTCTTCCGCTTGTTGGTTTAAACGCACGAAAATACGACCAGCTTTCGACCGCCCAATAGAAAAAAAATAAAATAATTTATATATATTTACGTAAGGGATTCCTAAACTTAGAAATCCTATGAATTATGAATTTACAATTGATGGAAAAAGAAATTCCTTTTTTTTTAAATTTGGCGGGATACGGAAAGATTATTTTTGGCGGAAACCGGAAGCATCTGCGTAGCCGGACCTTTTTTTTATAATTTCATCGATTCCGCTATAAACCTTTTTATATTTGGGAATATGTTATAGGTATAACAATTCCGCCAGTATTGATAGTCTAAAAACAACCTATCGATCTGCCACCTACAAATTTATTGAAAAATACACACGCATTTGATTTAATGGTGTAACTAATATTTTTGGTAAAGGTTCAAGTTTAAATATTATACAATAGACAATACATCGATAATTTCAAATTTACCTATATATAACTAATATTACTAATATTGTTACGCCATATTTTTCACCGTTGTTCTCGTGTTTTTAAAATGAATTTTGAAATCATAGCTATAGTGAACGAGAAAATAATTTTGTAGTCTTTAAAAAGTAAAAGTTGTTTAAAAACAAACTTTGTGAAATATTTAAGTGCGTATAAGTGGAAATGTAACAATAAAAAATACAATGCAAAAATATACACCAACGAAAGTTTGATGAAGATTTTAAAATATGATACCGTCATATTGACCATCAAACAACGACAGTCGCTAAGCCATTCTCGAACGAACTAAAAAGTAAACTTAGCAATTACACAGAAAATCCTTTTAAAATTATAAACCGGGAAATATTAAAAAGTCTTCAAGTTGAAAATATGATTCAGATGACTATGTTAACAATATTAAACAACATGTATAGGTATACCGAGAACGTAAAAAACATATACCTTTACTTTTGGAAAACTTTTTGAAGTGATTAAAAGTTATGAAAAATCGTGAAATAAAAACCGATAAAGATGAATCGTACTAACCGATTTAGTGGACAATATGATTTGTTTTTCTACTGATTGCTTTAAACTCGTCCAATACGATATTTGTTGACGGTATAATTTCTTCGTGTCTTATGTTTTTTATCAATTTTTTTACAATCCATATGAATATAAACAACATAATATTATGTTCCTTTGGGGGGGGGTTATTACCTAACAAAATAACAAATACAAACGCATTAGTTTTTAAAAATAAAACGTGCTGAATTAAGTTTAAATTTAACAAAAATAATTTGAACATTAATAAAATGAATTCTATTCAACTCTAAGTCGGTGGAGAAAAATTCAAGAAACCGGATTAATAAGTATACAAACAGTACACACACAAATACGAATTGTGCGTAAGTATAGAATTGTATTACGAAAAGTAGTATGGACTTTTTATTTTAAATTCAGAAAAAAGTTTTAGCTATTGTGTAGGTGATTCTTTGGCAAATTTTCAAATTGTCTAAAAATCTTAAAATTTATAGATTAGAACTACTCATTTAAAACCGAAAAATTATTTAAAATGTATTTACAATACATTATTATGTATACTAGTTGTATAGGTTGTACCTATGTATACATTTGAATTATGATTTTTATTTTATTATATCGTTATTTACTATATGTATTGTTTGTACATTTTGGTTTACTGTATGTTCAATTTTGTGTGTAGGTACCTTTGTTTGAGTAATTATTAATTACAAAATTAAGTCAAATATCAACTGTACTTTACAATAAAGTTAAGAAAGAAAAAGGATGACCACAGGTAAAAATGCTTAGGCGGCGGATTCGATAGGTTGTTTTTAGACATATCAAACCCAACCTGCTCATTTTGTTTGTTTTTTTTTTTTACTTTCCAAGTATTTTTCACAACACTTGGGAAAAACCGGAAAACCCCGTAAAGGGAAGACGGGAAAACGTATGTTTTATTATTTTCGATTTTATGTTTTTATTGTACAGTCTGGCTAAAAATAATCCTAGCCGTATCTGTGATTTTTATAAAATCCCATTACAATAGCGTTTTCAAGACGTAGTCAAATTTTCAAAAAATTTTAACGACTCTTGAGCTATTTAAAGGAATTTTTAATTTTTAATAGCATATCATTACAGAATCACGGCGGCGGTCGCGATGCGACTACGTGTGAAGGTGCGCAGGAGGTGTCGGTGATAATTCGGGCGGCGCTAATATTTCACTAAACAAATTCATTAATTCATACGGTTTTTTTTATAGATTACATATGTATTCCCAACCTTACCAATTTCTCTCGAACAACGGTGACATACCCAACTGAAATATTAGGTTATATGGATTTAAAATAAACACACTCGTATTATATTCACAGCGCGTGACCGTTTGTTGTAATTTATTTTACCGTTACGTACAGATATAAATAGAATATCTCTATATATTCTACCTTACTAACTTTCCCTTAACAACAGTGGCACACCCATCATCAAGATCATGATTTTTTTTAGATTTTATTTGTTTTTTTTTTTTTTTATCGTCATAATTTAAAAGAGTTTTGCGTACCACTTTGCAAGCACGAATATAAAATAAAGTACTCTCGTATCATATTCATAGCACGTGGCCGGCACGATAAAAAAAAAAAAAAAACATTTAGGTACCAAAATATATTATGTTGGGCGAGAAAAAAAAACAAAACCCGAACGGGCTGTCACTATTTGAAAAAAAACATATATTCATTTACAACAATTACGTATCTATTGCTAGCTCCTGTTTCGCATAAAATATTTTTATACGCATTTAATAAATTACATATTATAATTTATAACACATATTCGTATAATAAACACAAGGTATCGGGTGACAAAATGAAATTAATTAGGTCGGGTAGTATTTTTTTCGGCTCTGAGCGGAGCGAGGAATGTACTGGTTTTAATATGATTTATAATTTTTTCTCCCGTATTTTTCTTCTGTCTTCAAACAACTTTTCTTCCAGACATCTTACCTCTAACGAAAAAATGGTAATTAAACTTATTTTTTTATTTTTTCTGATCTAGTTGATGCGTGTAGGTAATTTTTTTGGTTTTTCACGTGAACTTCTCAGTAGTTGGAAAAACCGTGAAACTCTTAGGAAAAACAGGAAAGTTTATGGAAATAACAGTTTCATTATTTTCTCTGTTGATTTCTATTGTAATTCAGTAAGAAATTGCTTAACTGAAGTTTCACTCAAAATCGTTTATTGTTAGCGACGATTAAATATCAAAGATTAAATTACCATAAGTATCCTGCCTTCCCAACTACCCACCTACAACAGTGACACATTCTCTTGCAGTATTTGTTTTTTTTATTGATTTATTAGCGGCGTTTTGTGTTTTTTTGTTGAATTATGAAATTTCGCGTCTTGTGATTTCGTACAGACACCTTATTAACTGATCGTCAAAATTGGAAGCAGTAAGGGGCGGTTGTATGAGTCTGAAGACTAGTAGGTTTTTTCAAATAGTTAGATGAACTAGATTAGCTAAGTGGACGTTAGTAAATTGAACTGGAATTATGTGCTGTACGTGGATTGTTGAATCGGTTGACTTAAGCTTAGTTGTATTCGCAAAAGGTGATTTATTTATTAGGCGCCTAATGACTGCAACTATAAATAAATTGTTAAGGAGGAGGCGTGGGCCAAGTAGTTTCGCCGAACTCAATAATGATGTAAGTTCACGGCACTATTGATTACCAAGTATTATTTTTCTATAAATATCTATATACATAATTTAATATTAGCCTTGCTCGGTGATCTTAATACATTCGTATGAGAAAACCGCGTCCGTAATATTTAAGGAGTAGCGAATAGGCAACTTTACCAACACATTGAAAACGACGAAAATTTAACGTCAACTCGAAAATAATATGATTTCAAATTAATTAATTAAAAGCGGTCCCGTGCCATTATCCCAATGAGTGGGTAACGGATTGGTATTGTTTTATCGTGAAATCGTTCAAGAACGCGCCCACGCGAAACATATTTAGGTACGCATATGGAACCATTGCAAAGCGGTATTAGACATTTTCATATTGATTATGGAAGTATCAAAGACGACAACATTATCTAATACTGTCTATAGCGTATGACACACGTCGGTATTGATTTTCGATTAACCCGTAGTGTCGGTAGATATCCATGGTTGGTGTTAGACGATTAGAAAGCTTTCATTGTTTACGATATTAAAACCGAAAACGTTACGGCCAGTCCGTCCGATTATTGTTATCGTTCAGACTTGCGAGAAATGACACCGGACCGACACGTCGACAACTAAACATATTTGTTTAGGCGATATGAATATTAGAATATTAATATTCCATTGTCTTAATGGCGATCCGCCCGTTCCCCTCTCTTTTCCCCAGGACGCGGCGGCGTCATGGCGCAGAACTTCAACAGCAGATGGCGCCCCATATACCGTATGCCGAGCAATCGGCTCGAGGGGGGGAGGGGGTAGGGGATAAACAAAAACATTATTCGCGAGCCGTGTAATTTATTCCGGAACTTAATTGGACGGGATAATATTTTATCGATATCAAGTCATCGCGGCCGTCGTCGTGTCACGCGAATTTGATTTTCGCTACGGTCGTCCCGTTGTCAAGGCAACAACACTAGGTACATTATATACGTATACCTAGGTAGGTGTTCGACGGATGAAAATAATCCACGATTACCCCGGCTAAACACTACGTCTACGAGGATTGATCGTACAATTTATTGTGTATACATAATTGCATCATGTTGTATACCTACACCGCGGACGCAAATCAAAAAGCCGGCCGATAACGTAAAATTGCAGTGCATTATGATAATATAACAACAAATACGACGATATCGCCGGGGGAATCGTAACGAATTTCAATTTATTAATCGGCCGTCGAAGGGAACAATACGTTCTTCGCTGTTGTTAATGTAAGAGGACGCGGCGTGCCAGGTCCAGGGGCGTGTTTAGAATTTTTCGCAAGGAGGGTGGTATTGAATTTGCCAATCGTGCCATGCCGTATAACGTGCACCCTGTAGGCTACGAAAAACACGATATATTTCGTAGGCAATTTGTATTTATAATTGAATGCGCCCTAAAATTATCATTGAAATCAAATAACTCACTGTGGCTATACAGGTAGGTAAGTAATTATTTACTTTATTTACTATTTAGACACTATAATCTAACCTCCTCCTCCTCAGCTCCTTCATATTCTACAGGACGTCTCACGGAGATATTATATCCATTACAATATCTCCCGA
Organism: Cinara cedri; assembly: GCA_902439185.1. Lineage (NCBI taxonomy): Eukaryota > Metazoa > Arthropoda > Insecta > Hemiptera > Aphididae > Cinara > Cinara cedri. Next base: position 424,396 of record CABPRJ010000979.1, on the reverse strand, counting down.
GATAATAAAGATAATCAAATTCTGTTTTTTTTTTTTTTTTTTTTTTGTATTACTCGCAGGGATAAGGCATACAAATATTTATACTTGAATTAAGTGTTTATGTTTTGGTGAAAAACCTAAAAAAAAAACTTTTCGTTTTATTATTATTTTTGAAAAATTTGAAAATAGCCATTTTATAAAGTTTATTATTCTTTTGGACATTTTAGCATTTCATTTTTTTTATTATCATTAAATTCGTGATTTTTAATAATTGTTTAAAGTTTAGAGAAAAGTATTTATAATTATTATGTGGCAGGCTGTAATCGCATTTGCTAATTGATTATTATTAGTGTGACTAATTGACTGTTTTTTTCTCTAAACTTTAAAGAGTTATTATTAATCATGAATTTAATGAAAAGTCGATAGTACGTCAAAATGTCCAGAAGAATAAAGTCTCTGTAAATTTGTCAAAAATAATAAAATAAAGTTACTTTACCAAAACATACAGAATTAATTGAAATATAAATATTTGTAGTCTTTATCTCTGTGAATAATATATATATATATAAATAAAAAAAAAACAGAATTTAATTATCTTTATTATCTCTGAAGTTATTAAAACGGGTATAGCTTCGTGGGACACAGTGTTACTACACAGTAGTTTGCAGGGTCGTATCTTGATGAGAGGGGGAGGTCAAATAGCAATCAAAAAATAATTTTTTCATCAAGTATAATTATATAAATAATATCTATATCTTGACACATTGTGTAATATGTTGACTTTTAATATTTTTAAGATTGAACGAAAACCAAGAGAAATTAAATTGCATGTTGAAATTAAATTATACGTAAATACTATTAAACAATTAAAAATTAATTTACAAATCGATAATATACTTTTATTTTTTCAAGGGGCGAACTTGTTTAAAACTGCCTCGGGATTAACTGTAATACTTTACGTAACGACAATTGTTGCAGGGCCGTACTTATATTTTCTTATTGTCAAAAGCCATCCATCGATAACAGTTTATTTTTAGTGCAGGCCTATGCAATTCTCATAATTTAACACTATGATTGTACCGTTTTTTCGAGACCGGTGTTTAGAAAAAAAAAAAAAAAAATGTTTATTAGCTTCTATATAAGAAACGTATTATGGCTCGACAATTAACAGCAATAAACAAAAGAAAAAATAAAATCAGTGTTATAGTAGTGCGTTCCAACGATGGAAATTACATTTCGATTTCGTGGTTGAAGAAATTTCGGGAGAAAGGAGTCCGGACCCCATGAACCTTCCCCCGGATCCGGTTTGCATACATGTTTCAGTTTAACAAGGACATGTTAAACCCTACGTTGACCTATCTTAAACCCGTTCAGGTTTTTAGATATATTAACTAATATGTATGTATGTATGTACTGTCAACCAGCAATTTTTTTTTTTTATTTTTCTGACTAAAATGTAAAGAATTATGTAGCCATGTGAATAATAATATTAGATACTAGAAAAAGGTCAAGGGAAGCAGATATATTCCTCTAATCTACCGATAAATACGCCACTGGCTGTGTTCGTGTCTTACAAACGCACTACCAACGCATGTGCTGTTAGTTTTAATATTAGAGCAAACTGACTAATCATCAAACAATCTGTGCGACTACGTTATTTGTTTTTTTCGATATTTTTTAATTTTGAAGCGATACATTATGTGCGTTTTTATACTTATATCTCACTGAGAAATTGAAATATCGTCAAAAAAAAAAAAAAAAAAAAATCGACATAGCTACCCGGATAATGTTTATGACCTGAAGTTTTAAATTTGGCCGATACGTTTTAATATTAAAACTAAAAACAGCATAAAGAACTGGCCGCTTAATGCAAATTTGCTATGTCGCGCATTTTTAAAACGGTGAAAGCAGTACGTGCGGACGTGCTCTTAAGTTTACCTGTAGTTTTCGACCGATTACGACCGAAAACTTTTTTAGAAGCTTTATTGTGAAATTTTGGATCTATGTATTTATAGTCGGCGCATCGTTTTGTTACATAAATTATTTTAAGCATTTCGAATCGGTTTTATATTCGGATTTTTTCGGACATTTTTTTTTCGCCCCTACAATAAAAAATATAAATTACACTCTTTATCACCAATACAATTTACAGTTCTGTATGTTTTCGAACCCTGCCATACCTCATCACATAAAACATTTCGTTTTAATTTTAAAAATGTAATTGTACCTAATACATATTACTGACAGTTTGTCAGTGCCGGTGCCATATAAAACATAGTTGATTACATTGGCGTGAACAACTAATTATTTGGCCTGCTTCACATGTACATTTATATTGATTCATTTTAACCATAATTTGTCTAACTAATAATTACTTGAAAATTACTAGAACCCCTATTAACCAGTGCCAGCGTCAGCTATTATTGTGAGGCCTTAGGCAAAATACTCTTGCGAGGCTTAAAATCATATAATAGGAGCCCAGTGAGAGGAGAGGGGCATACGCCACCCGATTTTTCGAAAAAAAAAAAAAAAAATACATTAAATATTCAAACAAGGCTTAAAGCGATCGTATGAAAAAAAATTACTATTATAAACCTATTATTTCCTATACAAATTATACGGGGATTTTATGCTTAAGTGTTTTATATTGGTATCAAAGTTTTGAGCCTTATTCAATTATTGAATATACTCAAAGTAAGGAACATAAAATATAAAAATAATTAAATACCTATAAAGAACGAAAACGTTTATATATTTTCAAATGAATTACCGAAATTGATAATCTTGTCTAGCGGTTTATTTATTAATTAAGAATAGCAGTAGTACAATACTTAAAAATTACAATTATATAGGTAACATATGTTATCAATTAAAATATTTTTTTTTAATTTTTTGAAGTGAAATCATTTATATTCAAAGCAGTAACTAGTTATAAAGTTACAAAAAGGTTACAAATATCAGTACTTGTAGTTACCTTTAGTTTTTTTGTAACTTGTAACTTAAAAAGTTACTTTTTATTTAAATAAAAAAAGTTATAAGTTAGTTTTTATCATTTTGTCACCGATATCTTTACAACTCAGCGATTTATTTTTCTGAGGAATATCGACATGTATATCAGGTGTATCATGATAGAGAAAAAAAAATTATATTTTTACCAAGGTGTATCAATACGCCTTGATTTTTACATAATACTTACGATGTTATAATATTTTAATAACGTGCTGTCACTATGGAAGCTATATGACCAATTTCTAAAAAAAAAAAAAAAAATCCGGCCACTAAAATTTGTACATTTTTCACAAGTAATCATCATAACTACTATTAATTATAAAATAAAAACCAATTTAAAAATAACTCGTAACTTTGTAACTTGTAAATATTCGATTATTACCTAACTGGTTACTTAACTATAGTTAACTAGTTCGATACTTCTTTTATTTAAAAACCTGTAACTCAACTAAGTAATTCAATCAAGGAAAGTACCAGTAACTAACTCAGTTACTAAATTTGATTAACTTGCCTAGTTTTGTCTATAATATTTCGACAATTAATATTAGAAGCTATTTTCTTATAGCTCTGAATAATAGTGTACCTACGTACGTTTATTCAAAATAATAATTATTAATGGTAATTTTAGATGAAGTCTTGATTGCGTAATAAGGATGTTAAATCGGATTTTTAGTGGTACTAATTATATGCTGCAAGCGTTGTACAGTCTGCGGCTAAAAATGTGGCATGTGGCTAAAACCTAAAAAATATTTTGCTTGGAGATTTTTTTGCAAGAGACCTTTCACGAAAAGGGAGGCCCTGGACAGTCAATGTCCAGTCTGCCATATCTATCAGCAAGCGCTGCTTATTACGCACAAAATCCTCTAAAAAATTGTACGCTCTGAGACGACTACGCCGGTTGTCCCTCTGTAAGCGGCTACGCCACTGTGCCTTGCATATTTTTATCAAAACCGCCGTGAAATCTAAACGAACCGAACATTTTTAAACAGGTCGATTGTAAAATCATTAAATTACGTGATGTTTCTAAATGTATAACTAAATTAAACTATTTGGACGTGTTGGATATTCAATTCACGCCTTCGCGGTCTAGACGGAAGACATTGATAAAAACGTGCGCCGGGCGTCTGGGTGGATAATCTACAGTAATACCTAGACGTAAAAAGGGCGGGGCTTTGGAGGACTTATGCCTCCCTGGTACGTCTCGAGCCCTATACTTACAATGAGGTTAATCATACGAGTATAGACCTATCGGGCTCAAGCCTCAAGTCTTTGCAGTCTCTGTTCACGGCTACGCACATGGATATGCATATACATATCGTAATAATGTATACCAGTACGCACATTTTTGTCGTCGGTGCGCTTTTAGATTATCCCCACAATGCATTATGTTACGTACAGGTTACAATTTTTTAAATTGTCTATAAAACATTATGTTATAATAGTTTATAACGATTGTATACAACAACAAAATGTACAATTCTGTTGGGTTATGAACGTGCATTACAAATCATTAATGACGATCAGTTTTACCAATATTATAATCATATAACTTTTTTTTTTCTAAAAAAAAAGGTGCATTTATTTTCGAGACAAATGGGCGGGGTTTTTTTTATTTTTTTAATGTTTACCCGACAGAAACAAAATTTAATCAACAAATAAATACATTATTTTCTTTCCGCGTACTATAATTATATTATATATATTTTAATTTGTTTGTACTGCAGGATCCGTCTGAGTCAACATATTTTAGATTACAATGATGTTTATTTAAATTTTTTTTCTATTCTCTGTAGGAAAATTCTACCAGAAGTCTTGCTTCGATTTTCAAGTGTAGCATCTTTTCTGAAAGGTGACTCTCCTGGGATGGTATTGTAATAAAGCTGTTATTTTATTCTCAAAGCCGGTTTTAAAATGATTGGGAAAAGTCGGGGAAAAACGGGAAAGTAATCTTTTTATGATTTTCAATTTTGTTGTTTTGTTGTGATTCAGTGAAAAATAATCGTAGATTCTTGAAATTTGAATAAAAATATTATATTTGCCTTTCATAGACGTGAAAAATTTTCAAAACACTCGGATCTTTTTTGAGTTATTTATAGTCATATTAATTTTGGGAGTTTTTTTACGTAATATTTATTCGACGTCGTGCTCTGTGGATAAAATTGTTAACCCAAACCGAAATGCTTGCAAATTTAACAAGACGTTCATTATAAGTAGCACGTAGTAGTCAACAAGAAAAAGTTGAGTTTAAAATAGTATTTTTTTTTTATACGTTAGAGTTTCCCTCACACATAATAAATTACCAACTAAACAAGAACAGAACAGTTAACTTATAACTGAGCGCTTAAACTTTTGAAAGGTGCGTAGCACTGCATACCTAACCGAAGTTGCAAAATGCGTGTATAAATCGATTTAATGTAATTACACGCCGTTATTTCGCTAACAGACGTTTAACCGTGTACTTGAGCTGCAGGTTCTAGTGCATGATGCACACATTTTTGGACGTTTCACTCGTATTCTATGATACCGATGATCGGCGGACACAGCATTTTTATCGTCGGTACGTCGCGGTCCGTCGTCGCGGCCTCTTGCACGGCGAAACCGTTCGCGGGCGGCGATACCGCGGACGGGACGGTCTGCGTTTTGCCGGTCACCTTACACGCTAGCGGCGGCGTCCGCCGGACGGACGTCAATGTCCGCGGTGCGGCCGACTGAATTTCGCCCGAACTCGTCGCGGCGTGCCGCTTGCCGGGCGGCATGGCGGGCCGACGAGCACGGCCGCGGCCTGCCGCGCCGGCACGTTTCGTCGGCGCGGCGGCCGACAGTAACCGGGCGGTCGCCTTGTGGAAATCGTCCACGCGACGCGCGACGTCCCGGGCTTGGCGAATGGCGTCGGCGCGTTGCGTTTGTACGGCGCGCAAGCACAAGGCGACCACGTCTCGTCCGGCGGTGCCGCCGCTGCCACCGCTGGGTCCCGAGGCCTTGTCCAGCCGGGCGAAAAGGGTGAAACAAGCGCGTTCCAGACGGCCCGCGATCTCTACGACGGTGTACGATGACGAGTCGTTCGGCTGTGCCGCGGGCTTGTTGCCGGCGGCGCACACCGCGCCACACGCCGTACGCAAAAGTCCGCGCAAAGCTACCCGTTCCCGTTGAACGGCCTCAGCGGCCCTGTCCTTCAGCGCGCGTATCGTTCGCAAATATTCCAGGCCCGCCGCCAGCTTTTCGTGTGCTTCCGATAGCATTTCGGCTTGCGGCCCGCCGTTCGTACGGCTGCTTCGTGTTGAACGGTCGCCCGGGCCGTCGTCATTGCTGACCGCGTCGTCTGTGGCGGCATTACGTCTGCGCACCCGCTCCGCGATTCGAGCGCACTGTTCTTGCATTACGCGTAACTTGTCCAACACCTGTTCCGGTTTGACCCCGTCGAGCGCCGCGGTTCCCCGCAGAGACCGCCGTCGGCGAGACGGCCCGTGAGACGCGGCGACGCCCTTGCCGCACGAGCCTTCATCGCTCGTCTCCTTGAGATAACCAGACAAAATGGCGTGCAGCGACCGGGACGTTCGGAGCGATTCACGCCGGTGTTGCACGCTGAACTTATCAGCGACCGCGAAGAAACGGCGTCCGCCGGCTCTCGGTGGCTGTCGGCGACCGGGTGCAGCGGCGACTTCGTCGTCCGCGGAAAGCCGGCGGAGCTGATGTCCTTCCGACGGTTCTTCGTCATTCAACACGTCCGCAACGAAGCCCCGGTACCGGCCGTGCAGTAGTCGCCACCTAGTGTCCAGACGATACGCCCGCACTGTGCCGGCGGTACGTTGCGCTTTCAGGTCGTTTTCCGCCTGGTCTCGGACCGTCTCGCGTGACAACTCAGCCGCTGACCGATTCTCAAGCGCCTGCGCTAACCGGTTGTGCGCCGCTGTCTGACGGCCGGCCAACTCGTCCTTCCTACGGTCGTATTCCCGGACGGCCGCGTCCAACTCTGCACGGACTTTGAACATTTCGCGGCACAGGACTTCCGTCCTGCGAGCGCACGCCTGTCCTTCCGCCCGGATCACCTGTAGTTCTCTCCTTTTGCCATGCGCTACAGCGTCGACTTTTTCCTTGTGATGGCCGCCACCGCGTTTTCCAATGAATACGGTCGTCATCGCATCCGTCTTCGGCGTACGTATTCACCTGTCAAGCCATCGATACATAATTAACTTCATATTATTAGAATAGTTATAAAAGTTACTCTTGAAATTCATAACAAATTTCAATCAAGATTTTATCCCTTAAATCCTCCTTTAAACGAATTCTCATTCCTGAGTTTAGTCCAGAACGATCCGTTTAAATTGTTCAAAAGTAGCGGGGAAAAGATAAATACAGAATTTCATAGTTAATTTTTTTTTCAATGAAATATACATTTCGTCAATCTGTTGGCGTGATATTCCGCTTTAAAATTTTAGTAGCGGAGAGTAGTGGAAGTTTATTTCTGTGGTGTCGCGGCATGCGGCATTGAATAGGGCTCCATAATTATATACCACAGTAAATAATACCCAAACATTACCCAAACTTAAAAGTGGATTATCTCGTCACGAGATAACGTAAATTTAAAACTTCAACGTCGAAATGTGTTTAAACTAAAAATGTACTATGGATTATACAGGTATAGCTGCTATGTGAAAATCAAAATCAGACAGTCACCCAAACGTTATAAGGGTGATAAAAACAAGGACATAGTAACGTTTTATAAAAGTTTTTACGCGATTTCCGATAAAAAAAAAAAAAGGCGTTTTGTGAGAAATTTGATCGTATAACACGAAATTCGGTAAATACTACCGACCCGGTCAGTACAGTGCGATGCGGTATCCGTTCTCGCGGAGAACTCGACAAAATATTATTGTGCGAAAATCGAAAAACTTTATCGCAATTCGATATGTGCTCTAGCAGTCTGTTTATGACACCGAGAATTACGCGATAGTTTGCCCCGCGTGCACGGGTATACAGATATTTATTTTATTCGGTATCCGGGTACCTACGAGATAAACACGGGACACGCGAACGAGTGCAGTTTAGAACTCCGGCCGCACAGCGCGTACGATACGGCGACGACGGCGTCTCGCGCGTACAATAATATCGGCCCACGGTATATCCGCGACTCTGTTTCCGCGGCGTAACTTTTCAACGACGCGATTGGGAGGCGGGGGGGCACGCGCGCGGCAAAGAAAACGCGGAAAATTACCCGGGGAAACTGTCCGCGCAACGTTAAAAATATCAACCATCCTGTATAATACAATCGGTATAATGTACACTATTATAATGCACACGTATACGCGTGCACTCGTATACAATAACAATAATAATAATAATGAGCGTTTTTATTTCTTCCTTTTTTTTTTTGCTTTTTATTATTATTTGTTTTTTTTTTTTTTCATTTAGTTTTATCCAATTAAGCACGACGATTGCGGGCCGGTCGGGACTTAATTTGCCGTGCCCCTCTATTTTATCATACAGTATTGCGCGACAGCCGCTGACACTCGTTCCGTTGTCCAATTAAAAACGTTTCAAACGGGCGCGTATACACGACGACGACAACAATACGACACACTGTATAACTAGTGCACGTACGCTGGCTGTTGTAGCGCACGCAGTGCGATATTTTGTATTGTGTTTTACGACGACACAGCGTACCCCGGCGAATCGCCGTCGGACGGAATATTGAATTAATATTACAATATTACGGGCGCGTGTGCGTATACATGCGCACTGCCAGTGTATTGTCGAAACAAAACGGAAATTATAATGTACCTGGCGGGGCTCCGCCGAGACGATTTAATTAATCGCGAGCGGTGTAATACGCATTAAAAATGTATACGGGCGTGTCGTATGACGTTTCACACTTGTGCGCGCGAAACGTTGACTTTTCGGGAGAACGTTTTCGAATCCCGAGCGGACCGAATAGAGCTGCCGGCCGATAAGCTTACGGTTTTACGCGAAGGCGTTTTGACGGGGTTTTTTTTTTTTATCCGCGAACGACCGCGAACTCCACCGGCAGTATCGCCCCGATTTACTAGTGTAGCGCTTTTCCCGCGACGGAACCTGACCGGGGCGGTACTTTAATAGAGTAAAAGGCCGTTCTATGATTTTCCCGATAAATCCCGGCGAAAACCGGGAACATTTACGAACGTATGGTAAAACATTACGGCTTTTTTGTTTTCCCGCGAACAACTTTTCCACCAGCGATTTTGCTCCGATTTACAAGTGTAGCGCTTTGTCCGCGCAATTAGACGCAAACAGGAAGATGGGGGCTTGGGAAGGCTTAGCCCACCCGGTTTTGTCTGCAGCCCATCGCTCGCTCGGCTTTTGAACGTGTGTCCGAATGTAATTCCCGAATCCGATATTAGGCGCAATTTAACAAAGTAACGCGCTGGTTGTGTTTAATTATTTTTACACTTACCAACGACTTTTAAAATATATTGTTTTCGTCAAAGAATAATAAACAGTATAAACATTTTTTTTTTCGCGATTGGTTTCACTTTTGATGAATATAAAACGTACGAATACAAGTGTAAAGACTTCTAAGCAATATAAATATGCGAGTGTTGATAATCGATATTAAGGATGTGGGGGCGAATGGTATCGTAAAAATTGAACAGACCCAGAAATAGAGCTCCTATACAATAGAGAACGTTAACGGGAATTAACAATTTCAACGCCGATACGTATTTTAATTAAAACGTCATATAGTTATGGGAATTTTTAATGAAGGTCGTTGTTTAAAATTCAAAAGTGTGTGCAGTGGTTTCACCCCCGAAAATAAGAACAACGAAAAATAACGGTAACGTAACATTTTAGAGCTCTTTGTCTCGTAATAAGTTGTTGAAAAAAAAAAATTCCGAAAAGTACATACTTTCCGTGATAATGAGCGTCTTAACGATGATTGATCACGCTGTATATATAAAAATGAAAAAAAAAAAAAAAATGTTTTTCTTACATCTGCGGACCAACGTGACTATCGTCTACAATAAAAACGGCAGGTGACGGGTGCGCATTTTAATTTTTCGTAGCGCACACTCGGGATTTCGTAGTGCACACAAAAACAGCGACTGAACGTGTAGAGGTCCTTATTATGTCACAATAGAAATCGAAAAAAAAAAAAAAAGCAATTAACACATTATGTAAGCATTGTTACGAGTAAGTAACATATTGTTATTAATAACTGTTATTATTTTCCTCGATGTGTCAATATACATTGTAGCCGTGCACGGGAGTGATTCGCGTTGCGTTGCGGTCTCGTTAAAATGCAGCCAATCATCACGACACTACCTGCTGCTGCAATAGGATCCTCGGACCTTGACGGTAAGTTCTCCTGCCCGGGGACTTTGGGACCGCGACGACCGCACTCCCACGTACTCCTTTGCCGCGGGATTCGGGCCAGAAGATTATTCAACTACCCGAATACAACTATGAATAACTACAACGATATTACAATCGCTACACCCACATTAAATATCTATGTAATATTAAATTTAGTCGAAAAAATATTCGGCTTAAATTATCTATACGCAATACAAGTCTATCAAAGAAAACGGAAAAAACGAGTAGCGAGTAAAGAGCTCATGTAACAATAATGAAATTTCCCCTCGGCTATCCTAGGGTAATGGGGTCGGGTGCGGCCACTGTTATAGGCAATTTAATGTATACTTGTAAACGACGATAAACCATTGCTTACGAAAAAACGATTCTGAGTGGAGTTTGGTTGATGGTGGTGCTCTGTCAACAATATATATGCCATATTATAGTTAAATAATTAAAATAGGTTTTATATATTTTCTTTAATAATATTTGTTTAATTTTGTACCAATTTTTCTACGTTTTTCCCGGTTATCCATGTTTTCCCCAGTTTTTCACATTTTCTGGGAAAACTCCTTAGAAAATCGAAAAATTACCTCTCTTTAGTACCTCCCCTTTCGGCTTTCCTTTTAGAAACATTATTGCTATCATAATTGCTGGTAAAAAATTTGTTCACAGGAAAAAAGAAAGCCGTAATATATTTTAACTAATACCTATATTTCTTACATTTTCTTTGTTTTCCTCAATTTTTTTTTTCGGTATTACACAATTGTTGAGAAAACTCCCTAGAAAATCGAAATATTATCCCCCTAAAGTACCTCCCCACACCTATTTCCTTTCAGAAAAGGTACTACCCTTAAAAATCTGAGCAAGTCTTCTACCAGAAAATGTGTAAAACTATAAGGTTCTTCCCTCCACTCAGAATCCAAAATAATATAGTAAATTTCATCAGCAGGTTAGCTGTATAATAAAAAAATTAAATAAATTAGTTATATTAATACAAACGAAGTAGATTGTACGTGTACTTCGAAATAAAAAAAACTTGTATAACTATTTGTACTTCAATAAGTAGTCGATAATTTTCAAATTAACAATAGCTAATAATATAATCAAATACAATTATTGATAATAATAAATACTTTCGTTTCGATTTACGTTAAAGTTTATGATATTTATTTATAAAAAAAAAAAATATCTTTCTTCCAGAGAGATGCTGTATTCAAGTATATTATATTATGCGAACAAACAGTTTGTTAATATTATTTCTTCGATCTCTATATATACACGACAAAAGAATTTAGATTTTTTAACAGATTGCAGCTTACGGCCTCGTGTTTAAGATTCTATCTGACATACGAATAACTATAGGATGTGCCTATATGGCGTATGTAAAACATACTGTTAACAAACGGTATAAAGTTTTTATTAAGTTTAATATGCTATAGGATATAGATAATAAAATGTATACGCGTTGTTATTATTATTATTTTTTTTATCATCCCGTGTGACTAAAGTAGTCGGCATTGTATTCGTGTATACAGTAAGTAATAAAAGTATTTTTTGAGCCGGTCAATTGACAACGATTTGGCTTTTGTCCACCGAGAGAATCAACTGCATTATAATACGTGTCCCCGTTTATAATTCGTATACGGATTTACAACTCTCCGTGATAATATGCGAGTGTCGAGTATACTATGTAAAATTTAAGCGGTGACTCATACGAAAAATAAATGAAAGTCCAATACACTTCACGCTGTGGGTAGACCACTGTCGTAGGTGGGTAGTTGGAAAGGTACCGCGTACCTATATATAGGATATATTAGGCGGTAAATAGCGAGAGCAACGATAAATCAATACGATCGAAAAACAATAATTGTTCTGAGCGAACTCCGGTAAGGCCCTAGGCCCGTAGAAGTTTATGTAGTATTGATCGTGTTTTTTACCCCTTAATTGTAATCAATGCAAAAATCAATAAAAATAACACCAATGTACTGGCATTATTTGAATTTTTTTTAAAAAATCAAACAGAATTCAGATAATGTGTTTAAATTAAGCATATTTCAATGTACTACTCGAATAATTTAAAGTGTTTTGACTAACCGAAAATGTTTTTCCGAGATAAAAACATGTCTTAGTAAAATTAATTGCTTTTCTTCGCTACATTTACAATCTAAAAAAAAGTAATTAATAAATTAATAATATTTTACTCGATACTCGACACGTATAATATATATAACACCAAAAATATAAAATATAATAAAATTATAATTCATTCACATACAGTCGATATTTTAAGATGCTTTTATTTTGTTTGTTCCTGCATTTTCTATCAAAAATCTTGCTCCAATTAAAAAATGACAGAAGGGCTTTTTATGGCAATTTGGATTTAATTGTTGCATTGAGGAGATCATTTTTCGATTTTCCAAGTGTGCTTTTCATAATAATACTAGGAAATACTTATTGGAAAACCAAAAAATTATTTACGAAAATAACATTTCTCAGCCGATCGTAGGATAATGGACGGGTGCAGCCACTGTTATAGGCAATTTATTGTATACCCGTAAGCAACGATAAACTATTGCTTACGAAAAAACGATTCTAAGCGGAGTTCAGTTGATGGTGACGCTCTGTCAACAATATATATGCCAGTAAAATAATTAAATAGGCTTTATAAATTTTCTTTAATAATATTTGTTTAATGTTGTATTGATTTTTCTAAGTTTTTCCTGGTTTTTTACGTTTGCTGGGTAAACTTCAGAAAATCGAAAAATAACTTCTTTTAAGTACCTCCCTAGTCGGATTTTCTTTTAGAAATATTATTGCTATAATAATAAATTGGAGCAAACTTGCTAGTAGAAAAGTTATTTACAGCAAAAACGAAAGCCGTAATATATTTTAACTAATATCTACATTTGTTACATTTTCTCGTTTTTCCTCAATTTTTTTCGGTTTTTCACATTTGTTAAGAAAACTTCTGAGAAAAAGGAAAAATGACTTTCTTAATGTACTTCTCCACATAAATTTCTTTTCAGAAAAGGTGCTACACATAAAAATCAGAGCAAGATCTCTAGTAGAAGTTTATATGTATAGAAATCTCTATATAGAAGTTTTTTTTTTTTTATACCTTAATGTTTTATTGAAATTATATTTTTACTAAAATCGTTAAAGTCACGTCATTTTAATAAATGTGTAACATGGACTTCGATCAGAATCGTTATTCCATTAGCAATGATTTATCGTTGCGTACAGATATAAATTGAATAATTGCATGTATCCTACCTTCCCAACTTTTTTCTTTGAGTATTCACGACTAAATTAATTATCGCGTGCAACAGCAATAAGTCGCGACAATCCAACTATCTAGTTAAAAAGTTACAATACCTTCACTTTGGCGACTTAAAACTGCAGAAACTTTTAACTTAACTAAGTATAAAGATACTTATATATACTTTATTTATATGATTCGTTAACCTTACTATACATATGTAATTACGCAAGTAGTGTTTTTTTACATGCGATATAATTTTAATTCGGTGACGGACGTCGTAGGTTAAATAACTCGTACAAAATATGATCAACATTTAATCTCATTAATTAATTTTAATCCATTTTTTATTCAATATTTTTTTAACAATAAAAATGTATTGGTATATTTATCACTTTAGATATTTATTTGAGTCTTACTACGGTTATATATGATACTTACTGTACCTATACTACTGTATCATAATAGTATAATGACTAGTTGACATGACGGATTATTATAACGGTCATTGAAATATTGCTGCAAATATTTTTGGGAAAAACTTGTCTACATACGAATTTTAACGAAACCAAATGTCTTAACAAACGTTCCGTTGTTAATTTTGAACCAACTATTATTTCGTGCAACACCTGTTCGCTGACTTATAGACTTAGACCAGGTCGCACAAAAGATGTGTAACGATTTACAGAACCATTAGCACACTTATAGATCTGTAAACCAGATTGGGTGTCGAACATTCTGTATTATGTACAGACCTCTAAACTAACTTTTTAAAAATCAGACATCGGTCTTCAAATGTTAATGACTTATAATATATTTAGTCGAAATTCTTTGGTTTTGAACCTCGTGTAAAATTGTCAAACATTTCTGCTCAACAAAAATTATTTAATCCATATAAAACCAAATGAACACTCAAAAATATAAAATGCCTATTAATAAAAGCTCATAAAAAAAGTAATATAATTAGTATTCCGTGAAAATTTCAGTTCTCTGCAATTGTTTTTAACTGGATTATATTATATAAGTGTATATATATATACACTTATATATATTATAAAAAAAACCAAGTAGCGAACAAGAAAACGAAACCGTTATTAACGTATATTTTCCCGTTTATTTTTTTTTCTAACAGAAAATCACAAGGAAAATCAAAAAAAAAAACGACCGCCTCGATGAATTTATTCAAGATAGAATTCGCATAGAAAGAAAAGGTGTTACACTTAAAAATTACAGTAAGATTTCTAGTGGAAAAATTGTTTATATAGACAGAGAAAAAAAAAGATGGACATACTTCGTACGATGCGTACAGCCACCGTTGTTGGATAAAAGTTGGGAAGATAGGATACAGAGGGGGAATCAATTTTTAACAGTGAGCAACCATAAACCATAACTTAATAAAAACGATTCTGAGCGGAGTTCATTTAATAGTAATGCTTTGTCAACAATATATACGTCATATTATGGTAAAATAATTAAACAGGCATTATATATTTTCTTTAATCATATTCGTTTAATATTGTACCGATTTTCCCGTTTTAACTACTTTCCCCCCCTTTTTTCTCATTTGCTGGGAAAATTTTCGAAAAATGACCTGTTTAAAGTACCTTTCCACTCAAATTTCCTCTCAGAAAAAGTGCTATCAATGTAAATCAGAGTAAAATTGCTGATAGAAAAGTTGTTCACAGGAAAAATAGGCAGAAATATTTTTCAACTAACAAACATTTTGTACATTTTCCCGTTTATTGGGATAACTGCCGGAAAAATCAAAAAATGACCTCCTTAATGTATAACCCCAAGAACATTTCCTTTCAGAAAACGGTCTACATCGTATAAATCGAAGTAAGATTTCTGGTATAGAAAAAAAAATAAACATTTTGTATTGCAAAACCAATACATTCTTCGCTACACTCAGAATCTAAAACACTTCATTGTACATATTGAAACCAACGCGTTTCCCGGTTGAAGTGCAGAGAATATGCGATTTTCAATTAGTCCGCGTTGCATATTTAACTCGATTATTATTGTAATATTATTATTATTATTATTATATGGTCGAGTACTTATATGTATATAAATTTCGTGTACGACTGTTCAGAATATTATTACGTTTAATACGTTTAACCTTTTTCGTGTCAACAGGACAAACACGTCATTCGCGGGCGCGACATTGTATTTTATTATGTTCCGCTATAATATTATATTATTATACGCGCAGTAATATTATATCTAATATAATATCTCTTGTACTAATAACGCCACTCGTCCACCAATTATTAATAGAATTATGCCCGTTTGTAATACACTTGATATACTCATCTATAACTTGTGCGCATATAATAATAATAATACGACTACTTGCGCGTTTTAAACTACGTACTTCCTAATAATGATTTACATTGTTCAATTATTACTCGTGTGTTATTATTATTATTATTATTAATATTATTACACTATAGTATAGGGCCCGGATGATTTTTTCCTATTAATCTAATTCAACGCTAACCTACATAGAAATTTGTGTCTCGCCGGTTGAGAGCCGAATAATAATAATAAAGTTGTACTTCATATACCCACTGTCCTATATAATAATAACATCGTGTACACATTATATAGTTATACCTACACGGTGTTATACGTACAAAAACGATCGTATAACGCTGCTCGTCATATTTGTCCGGTTGTATTTTTATTTTTTTTTTCCATGTTAATGTACGTACTTCCGGTATTGCTTTTAATATTATTTTTTCATACGCGTCTACATTCGCAGGATTCGTTAAAATTAAACATACAATATTAACGATATTTACAATTTCAGGCTGCGCGTTTGATTTTTACGTTTGCGGACGAGCGGCGAGCGGGAGGGGCGTTAAATTGCACGGGTTGTCTCTTTTTTTTTTTTTTAAACTTTACCTACGCGTACCTATTGTTTTATTAGCAGGCAGGTCGGGTAATAGGTAACCTAATTAATTATTCAGTATACCAATAATTATTTCTCGATAAATTTCAAAACGTTATAGATTCCGTGTGTAGCGATGGGAGCTATTGGTTTTATCAGGATATTTTTCTTTTTTCAGTCTGTGGACACTTTTTTTCCTAGAAAACTTGCTTCGATTTTTACGTCTAGTAATTTTTATGAAAGCTCAAACTATCTAGATGGTACTTTAAAAAGGTCATGTTTTGATTTTCGACACCATTTTTTTAAATAAAAGCAGTTAAATGAGAAAAAACGTAGGAAAACGTACAATTTCACGATTTCATTATTTTATAAAAATACGGACGACGTTTTCTACCAAAAAAAAAAGATTTAATTCAAAAATCAAAAGATACCTATTTTGTTGTCTTTTTGATTTATTTGCTTACGGTATCATTGCTAAACCTTCTGAGCCACTTTTGATTTTTTAAGGAATTTTAATTTTTGACAGTATTTTGTTGTAATTCGGCTTTAAATACACGTGGAGACTTAAACTTGGTAATAATACTTATATTGGACTTACCTAAACATGGTAGGTTTTTATTATTTTTATTATAGACATTATTAGAGCATATTTCAACAATACATTATGTAATAATTATGGTAAACCGAGCTCAATATCAAATCAATTTTTGAATCTATAATAATGATTTTAATATCAACAGTAATAATAATCATGCTTTTGCGTCGGGCACGTAGTAGAAACAGACGAGGTGGGAACCAGTGTCCTCAGTACCCGAAATCCACGGTATTCTATTGAAACCGGAACAAAGAACTGAAACTAATTATTCGTTGTTATGAAACCAAACGAGGAAAAAATCGAACAAGAAAATTTTAGTTTAAAAACAAGAAAAATCATATTCCTCCAAATGCTATTTCCCTATAATATTTGCACATTTTCTAATTGTACGGCCGTTTATACAAAAGCAAATCTATGTCACAATTTTAACAAATTTATATACATTTTATGTAAATTAGAGTGGCTAATCTAAAATAATTGCTTATTTAGTTTGTAGAAAATAAAATTGTTTGTAAATTATCAGGTACTTTTAAAGTATGATTCATCAAAAACCAATTAAATTGTATAATATCATTCAATACAGAGAAAAAAATATGAAAAAAAAAACATTCTAGGATAATGGGAACGGATGCAGTCACTATTATAGATAGTTCAATACATATCTGATTTAAGCAACGATAACACGAAAAAACGATTCTGAGCGGAGTTCAGTTGATAGTGATGCTTTCTTAACAATATATATGTCATTTTATAGTAAAATAATTAAATGGACTTTATATATTTTCTTTAATAATATTTGTTTAATGTTGTACTGATTTCCCCAATTTTTCTAAGTTTTTTCCCGGTTTCTCCGTATTTTATCCCGGTTTTTCACGTTTGCTAGGAAAACTCCTGAGAAAATCAGTTACTACCATTAAAAGTTAGTGCACAGGAAAAAAAAAATAGTAGTATTATACAAATATATTTCGTTCATTTTTCAGTTTTCTATTTCGGTTTTTCAAATTTATGAGAAAATTCTTGAGAAAATCGAAAATGACTTCCTTAAATTTCTTTTCCACACTGAATTTCTTTCATAAAAAGTGCTACACCTAGAAATCCGAGCAAGTGTTTTGGTAGAAAAGTTGTTAACAAGTAAAAAAAAAAAAAAATAAACATCTTATTCTTATTTTTTTTTTTTATCAAATTTTATTGCATTCGTTGCTAACATGCATGTATTGGATATTATATTTATTAAACTTATATATTTCTATATAAAAAAGGTTTTACATCATTTTTCGTAAACCCGCAAGACAAATTTTATAGAAATTAAAAAATTATAAATTATATTTTATTTATTTGGCCAAATTCACATTTTTGTTTTATAGATATTCCAGTACATATGTTTGCCTAAAGGTCGGAAATATAATAAAATAACACTTCGGTACCACTGCAATAATAAAAAAAAAGTTCTGACATTTTTGATTTTTAAATAGAATTTTATTATCGTTTAAAGGAAAGTAAACGAAAACAATTTTTGTGGGGCGCCATTGTAGTACATAGTAATAATAATATTATATTATAAGACTGATAGTTTTTTGTTCTTTTCCGGGCCCGGTCGGTTGTTGTATGTAAAATAATCAACTGTTGTAGGTACATTACAATGTATGTGTGATATTATTGTGGCGGAGTTGAAACACATTAGACGATGATGTAATCAATATTATTGTCATTTTCAACACAATATAATAATATGATTGTGTTTTCGTTAATAATCATATTATTATTATTATTATTATTATTATTATTATTATATTTTATTGTTTTGATTAGAACAATGCTGTATTGTGGATCCAAATTAGGTATGAAATATTAAATTAATGTTAGAATGTGCAGTGTATAGAGAAAGTACGCTGCAACGTCGTAGTTTTAGTCAAATTAATTAATCCAGATTGCCTTGTAATTTCCCTGCGCGCGCGTGGTTACTAATTACAACTATTTAGGTACCTATACAGTATATTATATACTCATGTATATACGTATGTAACATGTACGAGTAATATGATGATAATTTTAAGTTCGTTTTTATAATACCATAAACGCCGCGTATGAAACCGTTTTAATTTATATTCATTCCGCCACTATATTATAATAATCAAAAACACCCGTAGGCCACGTCACATCTTCGTCACTATAATATGGAAACGAATCTTTTCGGTCGGGTTTTTTTTTTTTTTATTTTAGAATTGTTCTTTGTACGACAAGAAAACAATCGAATATTGCAGTGTTATCACAATACCATAAATACTATATAATACAACAACTATATACTATAATATACACTTTCAGTAAAAAAAAAATGTAGTTTTTCACTGCGATAAAAACGAAGAGCGCAAGGGTTGAAAGTTTAAACCACCGAAATGCACACGCTCGCCATTGCCCTACTTCCTTACCGGCCGCCCATAGCTTCACTATGGGCGGCCGGTAAGGATGTCCAAAAATAAAAAAATAAAATAACACCACTATTCCGCAACGACACGCTGAAATGTATTCATAATAAAATGTCAAGATAAACCGACTTTTATCGATCACTTCCACCTATAATACATTTATTTTAATTCCCAATCTTGAATGCGTTTGGTCCATATCCCAGAGAGAGCCGCTAGAAGTATCCAATAGAGAATAACGGACAAAATATTATAATTTTATAAATCAAACCTATAATCCAGCGCAATAATGTTTAACATTCGATTGCACTTATTGTAATCAAATTGTGTTTGGTTAAAAAAAAAGAAAAGGCAGTGGTCGAACTGCATTCGGTTCAAAAATAGGTAACGGTCGATTTTTATATGAAAAAAAACTTTATTAAAAAGTTTTAAAAACATTGATTTACCTTTCTATTTACATTTTAATCATTGACGCGTGGTTAAAAATTATTTAATTTTTAATTACGGGGTAATCCGTACGGGGGGCAAAACCGCATAATAAGGTTTTCTGAACATCAGGTCAAGATAGAAAAAAATTATTGAGGTTTATACATATTTCCATATAATTTCCATTAATATGTTTATTATTATCGGTAGCTGTTAATCTCGTTTTTAATAAATTGCCGCTCAAATTCACATTTTCACGAATTGTGTGTAATCACAATTTTTTTTTAAATATTTTACGATTAAAAATGTCCACATTTAATTATGTTTGATATCATTGGGAACTATTTTTGATAATATGAAACTACCTACTGCTGTGGGGGCAAACCCGTTGGGCTAAAAGCGTATGGATATTTAAACATATTTTAAATTCTGAGCAGAACAAGGAATGTATTTGTTTTACAATAATGATGATTTTTTTTCTGTGAACAACTTATCTAACAGAAACATTACTCCGATTTTCAAACGTAGCACTTTTTCTGAAAGGAAATTTTTTTCAAGAAATTTCCTAATGGGTTTTCATAATAATTATGAAAAATCGAGACATTTTACGAAATGTACGAATATTATTTTTAATTTTATTGTTTTTTATGTAATTTAGTTAAAAATATTTGTAGAAATAAGGAAGACTTGAAATTTAGACAGTATACTTAAATTTGTCTTTTC
This sequence comes from Cinara cedri, assembly GCA_902439185.1. Classification (NCBI taxonomy): domain Eukaryota; kingdom Metazoa; phylum Arthropoda; class Insecta; order Hemiptera; family Aphididae; genus Cinara; species Cinara cedri. The sequence goes on along the minus strand of CABPRJ010000979.1, from coordinate 403,757 downwards.
TAGACGTGATAAAATGTTCAAAATATTTTAGCCATTGTTGAACTATTTATAGACATTTACATTTTGCAAGTTTTTTACGTCATTTTATTTGGCAGATACTCTGTAGATAAAAATGTTAGACAAAACAGAAATTATTGAAAATTTAACAGGAGGTTTATTGTGGTAAAAAAAAAAAAATTAATTCTACCTAATAGTAGTTTTTTTTTATAATAATTTTAATATCAAAATTTAATGAAAATCGTAAATATTACGGCCTTTTAAAACATGTATAACCAAAATCAGCTCAGAATCGTTTACCATTAACAATGATTAATCGTTGAATACAGATGCACATTGAATTCCCCCTATACCATACCTACCCAACTTTTCACCTACAACGGTGACCCACACATTGTAAAGAGTATACCCGTCTTTTTTTGTTGAAATGTTATTTATCAAATTTATTAACTATTCTACAAAACGTTTTTAGAAATAAAGTAAAAGTTACTAACTCAATACATACAGGTTATATATTTTATTTTGTTTTAACAAAAAAAATCAAAATACTCGTATGCGCCGTATAAAAGTATAATGTATCTAATAATAAAAAAATAATACTCGTATTATATCAGTCATTATTATTGAAATTAACGATTTACACGATGTATTATAGGAACCGGGTGCGGTAATTTTATTATAATATTATCAACGTAATCGACGTTCAAAAAAACTAATTAAGCTATGACGTGGGTACTATATATTATATTATTTACCCGGGCAAAGACGTTGAATGATAATAATAGGTGCGTTACCTATAAAAAAAAAAAAAAAAAAAAAAAGATTACTTTCTTATGGTTCGTAAATATAGATAGTACCTATCTTATGTTTTTTTTTCTTTCTTTTCTTTTTTTTCTTTCTCTAAATCGCGTTTACATTTCTGGAAACTGTTACAGTAGGTCTAGTGCGCAACATCAGACCACAGACACTACTGAACGCATTGCTACCCTACAATGGTTATTGGTCCATAATATCGTTGTATAGGTTAGGTATATTATACGAGAACGGACCACGATAATTAGTGCGCAACAATAATGGTATAATAATTTGCTGAAACCGTCTTGGTTTCACTCACGCGGTAATTTATTTACCAACTCGGGTATATGACATTAATTAACGTTTTGATTACTTTTTTTTTTTGTTGTTTTTTTTTGTTTTTCGAGGATTCGTATTATATTTTAGCGACCTAAACGTCGAATTACAACCAGTAATATGAAATCCACGGAATAAGGGCTAAAGTCAATTTTGTGTAGTTTTCTATAGAAGCAAATTTAATGTTCATCATTATTAAATCGTGTAAAAGCGTATAGTTTCGAAACGTATAAATTACTAAACAGACTAACGTTAAATAATATAGCGTTCTAAATGACTCAAGTGACAATTATATGACTTATATATATTTGGAAAAGTAGGTAAAACATAATATTTTAATTTTTCAGTATAAAAAGTGTTAGAATATACACACACTCACGCCAATTTAGACCAAATGGTCACCAAGTACACGAGACAAAATTATCAAAAAAAAAAAAAATTGACACAAATAGTCCTAAAGCCTTCGTTCTCTGGAACTAAAGATATCATTGGGAATACAACACGTCAATACAATTTTCGCCACGGCCGATTATTTTCGGTAAGTACCTATTTATCGGTTAAATATTTTGAATTTAAATTTGAAATATACAATACATAATATAATACATGTATTATACTCCTAAACGCAATACACGATAGAACATGGTTAAACTTGATAACTCGCAAACAAATTAAGGAAATATATAATATTATGGAAAACGTACAAATTTATTACAAAATTAATAAAGTCGTAATTTCGAAAAGTACCTGTAGGTAAGTAGTAAGGACTATATATACTTATACGTATATTATTATAATAATATATAGTAAGGTATTATAATATTACATTGATGAAATTCGCAGCTTATAAAATTAAAACAACAGCGGATATTGAATTTATAATATGTATTTTATTTTTTAACTCCAGAAAATTGATATTATCGTTTCGCGGAAAAGATTATAATATGCATATAGTAGGTACCTTTACTTGTTAAATAAAATAAACACATTGAAATTTTATCTTCATCTTAAGTAATTAATATTATGTTTGTATTATATATTTTTAGATAATATTCTAAAACGTATGTTTTAATTGTTCAATTAAAACTATGAGTAGGTATTTTCAGTATTAATTGACAATTGAACAATTTATACGTGTATGTATATTAAGTATATAATATGTAGGTACGTATACCCAACTGTAATATATCAATGGTTCGCGTCCAGGGAGTGTATAATTCGAGTATAATGTGGTTAGAATATTCCCAAGACGGGGAATTATTAGGAATAAATCCCTCGGTTTACATCATTATCCATATTTCCGTGTATAGTTTTCAAATTTACATTTTAGATTTTGAATATTTTCGATAAGTATCCGAATAAATACACAAATTTTTATAAAAATACGCAACACGAATATTTGTAGCTACACCTTATATAGATTACTTATATGTATACAGAGTATAATATGTAAAGATTAGAAATGCGCCTCGGATTTGCAAATATATTTCAGAAAAAACGGCACGCGCAATGTTTTATCGAAACAGTAAAACATATTGTAGCGAAACCCTTTTATTATTTCCTGCTAACTTACTACGGTAGTATAATAATTGTTGGTACATTGGTACCTATATAGTTACGAAAGGAAGTTCAAAATTAAAATCAATAAAATTACGTATTGTGACCGTTTATTAGTATTTAGTTGTATATGAGTAAATCATATTATTATTCGGTTCATCAAAAGTCGTTAAATAAAGTTCTTTTAAGTGTTTCGAGTAGGCAGCTTAGTACAATATGCAGTATACGAGTATATTCATAATATTTTTCGATCTGTAAAAAAAAAAACCATAATTTAATATTTGTTAAACCTTACACAGATTAAATTAAAAAAGAAAAAACTAGCGTGTAAGATCGCCTTGATTATTACTACTAGGAACGGATTGGATCTTTAGACCAGCCGGGGAAAATTAATATGTAGTGACCCATATTTGGGAGGGGAGCGTGGGGGCAACCTGCAAGTTTACCTTGTTGCCCATATCAATTTTTTTAGTCAATTACACTTTTACATTATTTTACATTACATTTTAGATTCTGAGCGAAATAAGGAATGTATTGGTTTTACAATGATGTTTATGTTTATCGATGTATATGTTTTATATTACATTATAAATAAACCTTTTTAACATATTTAAATAATGATGTTAGTAATTTATAATGAGAGTTTTTTTTCTCTCTTTTTGTACTTCTTCAATAATTTTATCAGAATCTAATAATGTTAATTTCTGTTTTTCAATAGCCATTAACACAAATCCTTCTAACTTAGTAGGTATCTGACAGTTGACTACGAGCCTTGTCCTTATATTTTTCAAAAATTAAAGACCTTTCAAATGACACTTGCATAGTAGTTAGTGTAAGCACACATTTTAAAAAAAAAAATAGAATATGTATCACAATATAAATTGAATTTTTATAAAACATTTTAATAACAAACACAATTTCTGCAACTCTCGAAATTTACATTTTGGGGTTCAAGACTAATTTTAAATTCAGTGTTATTTTCTTCTATTAGTTCCAAACTGTATGAAGTTGCTCTTACATGGACCTTCAATAGATCCAAATATTTTAATAAGTTCCACTTCTTTACTACACCACTTTGTTAATAAAATAATTAAATAGGTATTATATATTTTCTTTAATAATATTAGTTTAATATTGTACCGATTTTCCTATGTTTTCCTGGTTTTTCCATGTTTATCCCGGTTTTTCACATTTCCTGGGAAAGCTCTTGGGAAAATCGAAAAATGAACTCCTTGAAGTACCTCCCTAGTTATATCTTCATATTATATTATACAGAGGTTAAATTATATTATATCAATTTACATTTGTTCTTATCAGTATAAAAAAAAAGTAATTAACATCATTTTAAAACCAACAATAAATTATTGCTGTAGCCGATTTTTTTTTTTATTAAAATCTATAATCCATCAGCTCATTCTAATTTGTTAGCAAGCAGCCTATCGGGAATTTCTCGATTGCCCGATGGCCCAATCCATCCCTGATTACTATACTAAGTCAATATTAAAAAGACGTCATAGGATTATGGGGACGGGTGCAGCCATTATAGATAACTTAATGCATACCTGTAAGCAACGATAAACCATTGCTTACGATATATAATGTTTCACATTATGGTAAAATAATTAAATAGTAATTATATATATTATATATAATATATATAATGACTATTATATATCTTTATTAATATTTATTTAATGTACCGTTTTTCATGATTTTCCCATGTTTTTACCTGGTTTTTCATATTTTCTGAAAAAACTCTTGAGAAAATCGAAAAATAACCTCTTTAAAATACCTTTCCGCATAAATTTCCTTTCAGAAAAGGTGCTATACGTAAAAATCTGAGCAAGTTCTCTGGTAGGAAAGTTATCCACCGAATAAAAAAAACATCTTATTGTAAAATAATAAGCTTCTTCGCTCCACTCAGAATTTAAAACTATAGTGATTTTATTCGAATTGAAGTATAGATTTTTTTTAAGTATTATATTTTAATAATATTAAGTCTTAACCATCCTTGTAACTATAAGAAAATTTGTATTTCATAGAATCTTTATTATTATTACGCTTATAATTTCAATTTTATTTCCGTGTATTTATAAAGTGCAATGTAGAATAAATTTAATTAATCGTATAATTTACGATTAATAGATGAATGAATGGTTTTTTTTTTTTTTTTTTTGTGAACGCGTTGCTTTATAGAAAATTGTATGAATTATAAAAAATAATAATAATAATAATAATAATAAAGCTGTTTCAAACTAACTCGACTTCTTCTAAATTTATTTATACACTTGAAGTGTTGCAAGCATATTATTATGAATGATACTCTTAATAAAACCAATGGGATATAGACGTATAGTATTGCTATATATTAAGCGTCACTCACAAAAACTGCGTCAACCTCATCCGTTCATTTATTATAAATTGTTGGACGGTATAAAATTTAAATATTTCAGCACATCAAAGGCGCCCGCAGAAATATAAACCGAGCAGAGGGGAAAAAAGTCCAAAACCATACCTATTGTTGATGAAAAAACCTAAATTTTTATCTAAATTACCAACTTCCGGCCACCTCCTGCGTACGCCAATGAGCATTATCAGTATATTTAAGAAAATGCCGCACCCGCATTTATGGTCTCAGTCTAACTGACGGGCAAAATATAAAAACTACATTACTTAGAATGTAAATTGTCGAGTTTTTAAGTTGAAATTAGAGTTAGAATATAATTAATACAATTTAAAGAAGAAAATATTTTTGAGAACTGTATGAGTACGACCACTGTTTTTTTCTCAACAAATTTCGTACAAAAGAGTTACAGTTATTTAGAAAAAACTAACATTACTATAACTAGAGAGTCTTGAAAACAAGAGAGTGGCCAACCGATAAAGCAGCAGTTTTTCGACCAACATTTTCCCACCGTTTTCATGTTTGAAATCGAATTCGTATAAAATTATAAAATTTGTTTAATTTATAAAATAAATAATGTTATATAAAATGAAATATAATTCATATAATAAAAAAGTCAATTACTAACGTAAAATATTATAGTGAAGAAATGTACGAAAATGAAATATGACGAAAACTGACTATACCTTATCAAGGTTTGTAAGACAATCTTTTTGGAAAAAGCTGGATACAGCCCTCAAAAATATTATTACATCGTTGTTTGCGTATAAACTGTATAGTTTCGACCTAAACGCCGTTACCTATACGTTCTAAGTAACGTAATTTGTCCGTGTCGCCCGTTAGTTATATTGCAGAGACATGCAGATGCGGGTGTGAGGCACATAACACGTTATACAAAGTATAAACTACGGGTAGGTAGTTAAAGTATAAATTTTATACATTACCTATACGTTTACGTTGTTATGTAAATTACCTAGTTATTTCATAAATTAAACGATTCAACACTTTAATAACTGTATATATAATGTATATTATACAGTGCGTAAATTCCCGAACAATAGGAAGACGCGTTATTATAATAATATTATCATTATTATTGTACTCGCGTACTATTAAAAAAAAAAAATAATAAAAAAAAAATAACTATATGTAATAATATAATGGTACATTATTATAATTATTCATTGTAAAAGATAATTTTAAACGTGACTTTCTAAATGTCGACCGACTGTAGAAACAAAAACCCCGATTTTCTAAAACTTGTCAGAAAATGTGTATGTGTGTGTGTTTAGAGTATATTATAATGATATTAGGTATTAGCAGAAGCAACGAAAACGATATTGTAATCTCTGAGTATGTGCGTACCCAATATAGTATAATATTATAACAATACCGCCAGCTCGCTCTTACGCACACAAACAATATATATGTATATAATAATTACACATAAATCAATGGTTATAATAATATAAGCAATAATATAAGCATTATGAATACCGATCGATTTAAACGAAAAACCGTACAAAAATGTAAGTATACAATATAAAATATTGTATACATTCGCCTCCATTCCGGATGCGGCGGATGTATTAATGCACCAGTAAAGTGTTGGACCAAAAAAGAAGGGGAAAAAAAAATCCACGATTAAAAGGTTATAATATTAAGTGGACGGGCCACACCTGCGTGACCCGTTTTTTTTAAAATTAATTTCTCGAATAGTCGCGGTCGTTTAAAAATATCGATTGAAACGGTTGTTTATAATATTTTTATTTTTTAAATGATATATTTCGAGCGTTATTATAATATATTTTTAATAATATTCGGAACAACGGAATTTACGCACCCTTTGTCTTACCCTCCGAAATATTGTTCCCTTTAAATTTCAATACGGGTGGTTTTAACCAAAACCCAAAATCAAGCACAACACGGGATTTTACCATGTCGCCAGTTAGTCGGACTGGGACAACATCGCACGCGCGGGTATGGCATCATCCTCTTGATGTCGATATGATTGAAAGCCCCGACCATGAATAACGTTGTTAAGTAAAATTTAATCGCATTCAATAATTTAGTCGTAATACACCTTTAATAATTTAATATTTTGTAAAAACAGCGTGGTTAAATTTTGCTTAACTGCATTTTTTTTCTTTAATAATCTGCAAACTGCATTATATCACCATTACCCTATAGTATTATAATATAATATTCTAAATCGTTAAATTCTTATATGGGCAAATCCGATCCCGATACCGCTCCAACAGATCCGGTGAAGTTTTAATAGTGTTCTAAGCATAATAATATATACACCTAAAACCTAATCGATAAGATACCGTGAAGGGTTTAAATATATCGAAAGCATCGGAGGGGAAAATTGAAAATCCCATAACTAACCTCGGTCAAAGGTATGGGCCGTAAGTTGAATGAGTATTAAAAAAAAATTGTCGTGTGAATTTATCCTCGGGGGATTTTTATCCCGATTAACGGAACGATGTACACGTGCGATACATTATATATTATATTATGATGTTGGATATTTATTTATTTTTGACGTTTTTTAACATGAACTAAGCGTATAAAATGTATACGTAGTTTACTACATTAAATGTAATTTGAACGAAATTTCGTAAAAAGGGTCAGGAACTTTAGTCCTCGAGTTTATCAGAGTATGCTACTATTTATGCTTTACTATTATATTTATTAAGAAAAATATGATTCGTTGTAGCTTTAAAAACGATTTGAATATTTTGAGAGCTATTGTTAAATGCCGACGAAGTTTTCATACCGAATTGTCGTCATCTACATAACAAATCGTTTAATTGGCGTTTTATTTCTAAAACGGATTTTAAAGACCTTTTTCAATTTTACCGCCAGAACGTGTATGTTTGCTATGTTATAATGTCGGTTTAAAAGACAGAGATGGGCTGCAAATGCCACGGTGACGGCTTAATTTACGCCGAGACGAGCTCGAGTACATTTTAATAATAATAATCATATTTTATTTATTATTCTACACATAGAAAGATTATATTGAAATGTCGGTGTAATTTTGAATATTATTTTAATACATCTAAAAATAATATCTAAGTATAGGCATTTAAACGACTATCGACAGCGAAGTATGGCCGTCTTTTTCTGTCCAAATGTATACGGAAAATTAAAACATTTCAATTCACTATTGACGCAATTTTCGTTTTGGTGAAAAAGGCGCAAGTCGTGTTATTATCGTATATACGAATCAAGCCAAACGCATAGTGTCTGTAGGCCGTTTAGCGGTTTATCCATTTAGCGGCGATTTCGTCGTTATGTCGTTTGGCGATAATTTTCAACATTTGATTGAAAACTATAATGTACAAGTACGGTCTTGTACGTCATCTTGTCAACGTCTTATCGGATTTTCGTCGTCTACAAATTGTCTATAACGATCGGCGATTCGTTTCTGAAACGGAATCGACGCGGGCCTTTACCCTTTTGTTTTGCAAGGATGTTTGCCGGACGTGTAATACCGCCGCCCGTTCGAAAGACAGTGGAACGTAAAGGAACGCAAGTGCCACTGTGTGTGCCGGCTTCTTAACGACGACGACAAAACGGGCCATACACGCCTCTTAAACGAGCTCGTGTATAATAATAATAATAATATTATGATTATTGTATTGTTGTTGTGTTATACACGCGCGTACGCAACAACAATATGGGGAGAGAAAAAAAAGTTAAGTGGTAAAAAAAAACGCTCGCGCGGAACCACACGTTCACCGGACCATATATATAAGTTTTCACCGGAATAAAAGTCATACTATATAATTATCGTATTATTATTATTATTATCATTATTCGCCGTGCACACACAAAATTCGTGTAGGTATAACACACACACGCACACACGCACACGTACTATACGTGTATTATTATTATAATACACTCCCTCGGTCTCGTTTCCGCCACCGCCACCGCCGCCGACATTTCGCATTTGGCACACTAAAAACCGTTTCGACGACGACTGCGACGACGATCAAGTCATTCGCGGCGATCCCGTAGAGTGCATTAAACTGCGTCGTTAGTCACCCGCTGTTTATATTATTATTATTATTATTATTGTACCGCGGTGCGCCGACGATTTTTTTTTTCTTTTTTTTTTTTGTTTTAATTTTTTTTTCTTGTTGTCGTTCCAGAATACCCGGCGAGCTCCTATACATGTATATTTATAATATAGGTAACCGATATTATACATGTATATAATATCCGTTGTACCGTACCTAAACCGGCGGCCGCGGCTTCCACCACCAGGCGGCCGCTGCGCAGCAGTCGTTACACCCGTATCGTTATTATACTGTTGTTCTATAACCGTAATTATTATTACTGTACAGGCGTTTTCGGCCCGCGAATCTCGGCGACGATCCGTGGTGCGAAGAAGTAGACGCCGGGCGCGCACGCACAGTCATCAGTCGTCGAGCCGCAGTCGGCCGCGGGTATATTGTCGGCCAGCTAACGATAACAACGGCAATAACGATAATAACATTACCTGTACGCTTACGCTTTTGTCCAGCAGCAACAGCCGCAGCACCGGCCGCACCGGCAGCAGTTTCCGTCCACGTGTCTGGCGCAGAAATATTACCGATCCGACGACGCGCGTTGTCCGAGTGTATCCGTCCGAGGCGCTACAGGTCTGTAACCCGAAAGAAACAAACAATTTTTTTTATACTTGTAAACATGTTATGTTATGTACGGTACGGTATTATGTTATTATAAGGGAGATAAACGGAGGCGACATCGAGGTCCCGTTTTTCTTGTCCGGTCCGCCGGTTATCCGCAGTTCGGTTCAGCGAGCGGTTTTCGACGTTGCCGTTAAAAAGAAAAAAGAAGCGCGTGTTATTATTTTCACGAAATACGCGCGTTTCGCTTAACGCCAACACTATAAGATCGCGCCGTTTCCAAAACTAGAGTCGCTCGAAATATTACGGGGTTTTCAGCGGTCGAAACATTCGTTATCGTCCACGAGTTTTCATTGTTTGGTCGTGTTCCGTATCGCGTACACGCGTACACTTTCGTTTGCCCGGAACCAATCGTACTCGCCACAAGGACCGTCGTCGGATAATATGACGTCGCACGAAAATCGCCTCCTGTTGCGGGCGTCACTGCGGCGCGTTACAGACGGGTCGCGAAAGTTCGAAAAGAGGCGCGGTTCCGAGAACTTTGACGAAATCGCGATATTTATTTCTCTTTCTTATTCCGGAACTGCTCCCGTGCCATCCGGCCCGCCCGCGCATCGCGTTGCGGTCACTCGCGAAACGCCCACGCAAAACCCACGAATACACGGCCGGCGTGCGGGTGCCCGATATGACCCGCGCGATAAACGTGTGGGAACCCGAAAACGCGTGTAAAAAATCTCACTGTCGTACGAATGTCCCCCGGCGCGGTCGTTTACGATTCGGCGCGGTCGTTACGGCGACGTTTTCGATTTCGGTGATTCGCAGCGCAGATTACCCCATATTATTGTTGGCCGGCAATAACGCGCGGTTCGGGCCGATTCGACAATAATCTATTTCGTACGATTACCGCGGCGGCGAGGGGAAGCGCGGGGAATCGACTTCCCGACTCTACCGCCCCCCCACGCCCCCCCTCCACGCCCGGCCGCCCGTGCAATCCGCGGCCGTCCGACGGCGTTAACCTAGCCTAACCTATATAATGCGCGTTAATAACGCACAACGTATTACGATTAAAAACCGTTTTATTATAATAATTTCTCGCGCTACATGTTCAACTGTCCGTTGTCGGCCGTACACCTACTACACGCGTGTAGTATATACGCGTGTGTGTGTGTGTGTGTGTGTGTGTGCGTGTGTGTGTGTGTGTGTGTGTGTGTGTGTACACACATACTATTATATTCGGCCACCGTCCGAAATTATTAACGGGTCAATCGACGCGCCCCTCCCCGCCACCCGCCCACCGGCCCCGATTAATCCGCGCGCGTCACCGAGTTACGATTCCGTATTGTAGACGCTCCGCGCGGTAAATCCGACGGTATAATATCGTCGACGGGGCTCCCGTTAGGTTAGGCGTTAGCCCGCAGTGTATTCCGCACGGAAAACCGTGTCTCCCGGGGGAACAGAAAAAACTCTCACGCCCCCGCGGAACGGTTGGGTTTTAACGATTTATTATTATTATTATTATTGTTATTGTCATTCGAGAGATGAATATTGTTCGTAGCGATCGCGTTGAATATCCGTTTTCAATATTCCTATAAAGAACCCACGTTATCGAACGTCCGAAAAACTACAATTTTCAAAACATTCTCGCTGTTTCAAATTAAAAAAAAAAAAAAAAAATCAAAAAATGGATTGAAACGGGAGCGTTTTACCGGAGTCGCGAGAGTTTCCTCGCGAAGTCGTTTTCGTCCGTAAAACCGTCGGAATACCGAGCACTGATTTTCTTTCCGGTACCGACATTTAGTGCTGGCCAACAGTAGCGTTTGCGAAATTAGGGTTCCATTTTTTCCAACGATACATTGGATTTTCCGTAGTTTTTTTTACAGCGGACGCAATAACAACATCAAAATCCTCTATAGTTTCTTTATATTTTAGGTGGTCGTACCGGGGAAATGAGATTGATATCCCCAGATTTTCCTTATTTTTCTTAAATATTTATATTTTATAATAATATATAGGACGGTTTTTTAAGTATGCTCACTCCATGGTGATTTTTATGATTAAATTATGCATAAATACAAATTCCGATTTATGGAATTTTTATGCGCACCTAGTGTACGACGATATTTTCAAATACTTAGATATTTCACAATGCTTAAAGAATATCCTGTGATAATACCAACTTAAGTTTTTCAAATAAATATCTATACATTTTTATGCAAATCGTCAAATAGATTGACTTATTGTTATCGAAATTTGAATGAAAAGTTTCTGGGTTATTCGACTTTAAATACTAAAAGACAATAGATGCACGATTCAAAACTGGTAATTGCCTATTCACGACTTCTATAAAAAAAAAAAAAAGATAGTAAGTATCTAATATTCCAATTCCCATAAAAATCTATTATCATTAGTATTTAAAACATAAGGATAACTCATAAACTTTTCGTTCAAATTTCAATTTCAATACGTCAATATTTTCAAAAAAAAAAAATCATCTGATTGTTACGAATTAAATGTTGTGAAAAATCTAAGTATGCAAAAATATCGTCGGTCGCTGCCGGAAACCGGAAACTGCCAGAATTCCGGAATTCGGAAACCAGAATTTGATATTACGCATCATTTAACCGGCAAAATAAGTCGAGCATACTTAAAAAATCACCCTGTATATTATATTACGTCTTCATAGTTTTAAAAATAAATTATTTAAATACTAATAATTCTTGAAAATAATTCTTCTCCCCTCTACCCCGTGACAAAGTCATTCGACTGCCATTGTGGTCTTTAGAATGTTAAAAATTATTTTTAATTTTATAAAATCGGAGAAAATTTGTTATGACCGGTTCCGACTGCAATTGCTTTAATATATAATGTTATAATATAAATTTACAATATACATCTGCAGTTCTATTCGCTTAATAATATGTCGTTATAAAACGTGCACGCTTGAATCGTTTCCCATTTGACCCATTTGACCCTCGATTCGTCACCAATGAAAATTGAAAAAAAGAACTCGAAAAAAAAACCCGTGCCGGATAGTTGGTACTCTCTTTTCATTCGGATTCCGTTCGATAGATTTCATAAAATAACAAAAAAAAGACATCAATAGCCAACTTCGATTTTATATATTATTATTTACACTATAATACGCTAAATGGTATTGCACGGTAAAAACGGCAGAAAATAAATATTTAAAAAAAAAAAAAACCATCGGTGTAATACAATAAATAATTATATTCCGCGCGTAGATAACTTATAATATAATAAAACGGCGGAATAAAATAAAATATTTTTAAAAAAAAAAACTATTTAATTATTTGCATTAGGTTTTGAATTAATTTACTAATAACGCTGCATAATGGGTTTTAATGCAATATGCAAATAACGACGTAATACTGCTGCGTATTATGATTCGATTTTGTTTGTTTTCGCCTGTGTTTCAGTTCTGTAAAATAAGGGCAAATTGTAAAACGTCTATGTAATTTTGCATATTCGTTTAATGCGTCTAAAAATGTACTGGTCGATTTTAGCCGGCAAAGTGCGTAGGCCGGGGCAGGTTAGGGGTTATATACCCCCCTCCATTGTGTTTCAACCGCGAAAATTCAACGGCGCAAAATGTTAATTTTATTTTGAAATTATAATTATAATACATTTTAGCACGATTTATTGCAGATTAATTGGCTCTTTCGGGTCCGCGGCTTTTAAATACCGCTTTTAAATAATGCCCTATTTGATGTTGTCCGGTAAAACAGCGGAAGGCGATTCTACGATTATTATATTATATGCTGCAATGTCCCGTTCGGCTGCCCCCGTTGAAAATTTCTGGGCTCGCCACTGCACTGTCATCGTCTTCGGTTTATTTAACAATAAATTGACGGCGGCTGGAATATCATTGGTAGGGAAGAAGGCTCGAGTTACTATTTGTCATTTTTTGATTTTCTCAGGAGTTTTTCCAATATACGTGAAAAACCGATAAAAACGTAGGAAAAAAGGGACAATGTCAAACAAATATTACCTGTTAAAGAAAGTACATAATTTATATGATTATTTCGCTGTAACTGATATAACAGGTGATCCATTTAAGTGGGCACACTCGTTATCTCAGAAAGTATTAACTTTTTCCGGAATTCGTTTTCTAGAAACACATTTAAGAAACAAGCTGCTCTACAATTTTATGTTTATATTATTTTTCATTACCCTTATTTTTGGGGGTAAACCACTACCTTTCTTATGATTTTCAATTGGCAACCTATATTAAAAAGTATATAAATGGATGGAGTATTAATTAAAATAAATTTTAGTGTTGACATTTTTGATTTCCTTCGATCCGTTGACGGGATATTCCACTTTTAAATATGGGTTGGAGGAGAGTAGCGGAGTATCATTTGTGTGGACGGTATGGCGCGCGGCGTATAAATAATGCACCACAACTCTCCACCAAACTAAAATTAAAAGTGAAATATCTCGTAATCGACTTTACAGAAATCAAAAATGTCCACACCCAAAATTTAATTTAAATAATACTCCTTCTATTTATGGCATTTTTAATATAGGTTACCATTTGAAAATCAAAAGTAGGTAGTGGTTTTACCCCCGAATATAAGGGTGACAAAAATTAACATAAATATAAAAGTATTGTAGTAAGCCGTTTGTTTCTGAAATGTTCTAGAAAAAAAATTCGAAAAAAATTAATACTTTCCGAGATAACGAGTGTACGCACTTAAACGGATCACCCGGTATATTGTTGATAAAGCAACACTATTAATCGAAATCCGCTCAGACTCGTTTTTTCGGCAACGTAGGTTAATCGTTACTTACAGGTATACATTAAATTCCCGTCTACATCCTGCCCTCTCAACTTCCCGCCCACAACAGTGACTGCACCCGTTCCCATTACCCTAATGCTAAAGGCTTTTTTTTTTGTACAAATTTATCTTGCGCAATTTTCCCCCTCGTATATTTTTCCGTCCGAACGTACACGGTACACGCTCAACGTCACTGCGATGCGTACTTTTCGTTTGGCGAAAAAGACGTACAAACCGACGAATCAAGCGGGCAATTATTGGAACGCGGCATTTTAGGATCGGGCCGTTCATAGCGGCGGCGATCACGTCGTTTCGAAAACGCGTTTCGCGTTATCGGAAACCGTACGACCGTGGCGCGTTCGGGTGGGAGGGGGCCGGGGGTTACATCCCGTCGGCTTAAAAATACAACATACTTTACGAGTATTTATTTGCATAGTTGTTTGCATGTACTTCAGCCAAGTATTTTAAGAAAAAGCTCGGTTTACCGGTTGAAAATTGACTTGGGCCCTCGGCTCTTGGGTTTCATGTCCGGGTAGAGCGGAATATGCGAAAAACGATATAACATACACGGTTATTTACTCGCCACCTCCCCTCGTCCCGTCGCGCGTTTCCCGGGCACGCCGCTGCCGTCGACCCGAGCTGTCCTTTCGATAGTGTCGCAATCGTTTCGGCGGCGCACTCGAACGCCGCGGATCGGTTCCGAAATCGCCGGGAAGCGTTTCGCGCGCGCGCGCGCGCCCGTACTTTTCGCGTTATATAATTTTAACAACAACAACAACAACAACAGCAGCAATGTCGACCGGACGCGTTATTACGATATTATTATTATTATTATTATCCCGCGCATAATAGACGGCCGGCGCACATAACGCGCGAGAAACGGACATTTACGGTATTATGGGCACACACACACACACACACGCTTACCTTTCTACGCGCGGCCGCCGCCGCCGCCGCCGCCGCCGTCGTGCCGAATGCCGGAATATTGTTTTTGATTGGATACCCGCGATATTTTCGCCAAAAAAGAAAAACTCAGGAACGGGGAGGGGGGGGAGGGTTTGGTTTCTGTTTCGTGTACGCGCGGCGGCCGTCGCAGCCGTACGTCCGCGACACGATAATGCGCGCGCGGCCGTACGCGGTTTTTCGTCACCGATAACCTACGGTGTTTGATCCATACCGGAGCGGTGACGGCTGGCACGGTACCCGCGCACAAATACGGACGTATATTGTGTGTGTGTGTGTGTGTGTGTGTGTGTGTGTGGTTCGGCGTACGAGTCAACGGTTGTTATGCGGCGTACGGCTGGTTTTTTTTTTTTTTCTCTCTATCTTTTTCCACTCTCCACTCATTATTATGTTATTATCCGCACAACCGCGGAATCGATTTTCGTTCCGATATTCCGCAATCCGCACAGTGCCCATTGGCACGGGCGGCACGGGCGGGGGCGTAATAACGATATTACACGTACGCGTACACCCGGGATAACAATAATAATCACGTAAAACGCGACTTCGTTTGTGCACACATTTATTTACGAGTATTGACCATTTTAATGATTTTGTTTTTACTACTTTATTGTTCCATCATTAATGATCGTACGGGAATGTTGCGACAATATACGCCGTACTAATAATACGATATTATTTTGTAATCGGTTTTTTTTTTTCGTTTGTTTTGTTTTTCGTCGCACAGATGGCGCTAAAGATATGGACGTTTCTGTTGGTCATGTCGCTGCCGGCCGCGGAACACGGGCACGGGTTCGGTTCGTCCGCGGCCGTTTTAAACGGTATCGATTGTCGGCGACAAAACCCGCAAAGACTCTGCCATTCCGATTACGGGAAAACCGACGACCGAATCAAAACGAGTAAGCGCTAGAATAATATTATACGTATACTATTATAATGAAATTACATAGAAAAAAAAAAAAATATATACAACACGACTCCACCGAGTATCTTTTAATCGAGGATCGAGGATTCCGTTCAAACGAGGGCCGTACTTAGTTTGTGTCACGGTATATCGTTTTGACGTTATTATTCGGAAATCGCTTGCCTATCGTTTCAGTGGCGCCCGAACTATACTCCTAGTGTAGCAGTTGCTACACATCATATTTTGGGCGGGTTTTCCCGGTAATTGGGATTTTAGACGGTTAGACGGCTAGAACGGGTATCAGCATTCAAGGTAGTGAGTTGTAGGCGTTGGAAAGTATATATTTAAAAATGTTTTGAGGTGTACGGTATTTTGAATCTAAAATTCGGCTACACCACAAAAATATAGTTTGGACCAGCGGCGTAATTGGAAATTCCGATGACCGTTGCAAAATCGTCGTTTTAGTATTTACGATTTTCATACAATGAGTTAAACGAAAAGAAAAGGTCATTCAAAAAGACACTATACGCTGTCTAATAATGCTTCGGGCCCCGATGTGGGCTACTGCTAAGGTCCGTCAATTCGGGCCCGTGGCGTTTGTCCACCACGTCCGTCCAGTATTTACGCCACTGGTGTGGGCGCCACACCGCATCAAAGCAATCGGCACGTAGAACTTTTCGTTCCGATCGGCGTAAATACTTACCGGCTGTATTTCTCTCAGTCACGCCAATTTGTTGTACATTACGGTATAACCTACAGGTTTCGTTTTTTCGTCTGTTTCTCTGTATACAGTTACGACAATGGCCGCGACACACCGGGTGGACAAGCGATCCGCTTCCAAAATAAACAACAAACACCATTACGCGGCGGCAGCGGCCACTTCCGGAGTGCCGTCGGCCGACGGCCGGTGCATGGCCCGCGTGCAAGCGGCGCTGGGCGACATGTTATCGGCCGCGGGGTCGACGGGCACCAAGGACGGCAACCGCCGTCACACCGGCGCGCCGCCGCCGTCCGCCACGGGTTACATGGACCTGTCCGGGTACGCGTTGCACCAAAAATTGCGTACGGCCCCCGGGACGGAAATGTACGTGACCGGAATGCGAGCCAAGGTGTTGCCGTCCCGCGACGGCGCCACCGCGGCGGATGCGTCGTCGGCGGACGCGTGGAGCGACCGTTCTTGGGCTCGGGTCGACGGGTGCCGATACGATCCTTTGGGCAACGTGCTGGAGGCGCGCATGCGGTTCGGCAGGGCCTTGATGGTCTCGGGTTCCGTGCGACTGTTGCACGGCGGCGGCGGCGGCAACAGAGTGGGCACGGGTCTACCTGGCGGCGAAACCGGATGCGACATGACGCTGCGTCTCAGGCCGCGGGCCGGTCTGGGATTCACGGCCATGCCGCTGACCATGCCGGAAAAATCGCCGCCGAACCGTCTGACAGCCACGCCTACAATGACCATACGTACCACGGCCACGTTTATCGACCCCGAACCCGCGGATGACCCGGCGTCCGCTTACGTTAGCGTCCACTCGTACAACTGTGTGGGCGGTGCCGCGGGTTTTCCGGGCAGCAACTACAGGGAGCGTCCGTCCGGCGCCGTGATCGCGTCGTCGGATCGTTTCGAGCAGTTTTTGTCCACCGAGGAGAGCGGAAACAACGACGAGCTACAGTCCGACGGCGGAGAGATCGAAATCGACATGGACGACGACGGCAGCACGGAATCCACCGAGCACAACGACAAACGCAGTAGTAGCAGTCGACGTCCGTCGTCGTCGTCGTCGTCGTCGTCGTCGTCGTTTTCGTCCGTGGACGTCACGCCCATCGTGTCTGTGGCCGGGCCCGCGGCCATGGCGTCCCCGGGGATCTCATCGTCCCCCGCAACCGCGCCTCCCCAATTCCCTTTCATTTCCGCCGGTTTCGTTGCCCCGGCGCCCCCCAGCCCGGAACCCAGGCTACGGAGAATACAGTACCAGAACAAGCCCCTGCCGCCGCCACTGCAGCCGTCGCAGCAGCCGCCGCTGTTGCCACTGCCGGCACCGGTACGTCCGCAACATCCTCTTTTGACCGTGGCTATCGCCGGAAACAACAACAACATCAACGATTACCATCAGCAGACGCAGGACCAACTGCTCATGGAAATGGAAGAGGTGTTCGTCCGGGGCGTCCGATCGCTGTTGGCCAAACACATGGAACGCACCCTGAAGCCCGTGCTGAAGGACTCGCTCATGGCCAACATGGGATACACTGTGTCGTACGGTTGAAACCATAACTATAATAATAACATTATATATACCTATACTATATACTATCACTATAATATAATCGCATTTTATCGATATTCACGCATGTTTAAAAAAATATAATAAAATGGTTAACGCTGCAATAAACATAACTGTAATGACAATCTATGTACGCGTAATATATTCGACGTAATTCTACGCCATACACGTTTTTGCGGTAGCCGTGTTTTATTTCATTGTGTGTTGGTACATGCTGCATTATTACACACATCAACGCACACACGGATAGTTCTAATATATTTAATAGCGGTACGTTTGAAATTATGACATACTATGAAAAACATTACAATTTGAGGGGTTCTCGGTAGCTAAACGCATCGTCCGGTGTACAGAGTGATTCCGGCCGTAGACAGTGTGTGACGAAGTGGGACGCGGAAAGTAGCTGCACGTAATCTGGAAGAGTTCACGCGCATCAACTGAACTGCTAATAGGTCCGTTTGTTCAGAAAATTGATGTTGGCGGGTACTCTTCGGTCCGAGTTAAAGTGCTAAGCTGTAAGTGGCGTAAAACAGGGGAATAATAATTATTTTTAATGTATAAAAATAATATTAATTCGGATTCTTGTACGAATGTTGAAACTTTATTCGTATATTATATTATTATATGTTTTGTTAGTTATAATACCACAATTGAGAAATAATATAATATCAGCTTGTATTGTTTAATACTGCAGTTATATTTTGTACTCGTGCGTATTAAAATTATGCGTAAATCGTGTAGAAATAACAAAATCGAATTGCATCGATACGATTAAAATCGAGTCGACATTAATATTCGTTTCAACGTTGGACATTTTCAAACGAATCTATTATCTATAGTAACATAGATGGACTCAGAAGCTATTGATATTTGACGTGGTATTTGTTTTAGTTTTCAAGATAATATAGTGAACGTTTAACGTGAGTATAATATGTTAATGTCTGATTACACGCAGGAAACAATATGTCCCGTCATACGGATTTGTGGCCAACGTCGATAAACGTAGCGTATAATACCTGTACTTAAAGCGATTATAAGGATCGAACATCGATGAATATTTGACGTGGTTTTTTTTTTTTTTTTTTTCTATAAAAAGAGCGCACGGAAACCGAAATAAATAAACATGTATGTAAATAGTAAATATATACGCGTATGTATTATGATTTATGATTCACACGATAATCTAAATGTGGGTAAATACAGTGGCGTGATGACGAAGATATTACTTTGTTGAGATGTGTGTAAAACAGGAGAGGTCGGGTGTAAATAATAATAAAGATGTATAAAGATATGAAAGATATAATTTCTAAATGTAAATGCGTTATTGTATACTCAAGTACACTTAATAGGTATTCAGTAGCATTCATATACGGCTGTGCAAACATCTGTTTTTTTTTTTTTTTTTTGTTGTTGTTAATGATTTGGCTCACATATAAATTATAATAGATCGAACTCTGTAAGCAATTGTAATAAATTATTTACTAAGTAAACTTAGATAGTTAAACAATAAACTAGACTCAAGACAGATATTGAATATCGAAACCTAAGTCTTTTTTTCTCGGTATCGATTTTGGTATTTTATTATTATTTTTATTGTGCACGTCTTCAATTAGATCTTTAATTGTTTTATCATTGAACACTCATTAATTCCCAAAGTAGACTTTTTCAAAAAATAAAAATTGTTTTGACAATACGTATAAGAAACAAGCAGATTTAAAATGTTACTCCGCCATAATGTTTTTTCATCCTTATTATTGGGTGTGAAACCACTACCTATTTTTGATTTTCAAATGGTATTATTTTAGTGGAGCACCAGTTGAAATAAATGTTGGTGTTAAAATGTTTAAATTTTTTTTTTTTTGAAATTTATACTTTGCAAAATAATGAATGTTCAACGATAAAAGAATCACCTTGTATAGTTTTAAGATACTCCACCAAAAGGAGAGATACAACCGGATTGAATGTCGATATCCACTTAATAAGATTATCGAAATGAAACGAATATCGAGTATCAAATCTACAAAATCTTTATAATCAATTTCCTTTATATCAGCGGCGGTCTGGGCAAGCGAGGTAAGCTTAAAAAGAAAGACAAAAAATGTAATATTTAATTTATAATGTCAATAGGTAAGAAATATGCCGTTATGTCTTGATGTAATGTAGATTTTTTTTTTTTTAGTTTAGGCATTATAATAATATATTTAGGCAACAGATTTATATGCACTTAAAATCCACAAAAGAAGCGCTTATAAGCATCAAAGATCCCTAAAAATCACTTGAAAATTATTTTAAAAAAACAAAAATGATAGAGGAGTTTAAAAGTCCCTCTTCATTTATTTAAAATAAATTTCTAATACTTCAAAAATAATTACCTAATATGTAAAAGTTGTATTTAATAAAGGAAGAAACGTTAAAGTCGAGACTTTAAAGTCTCTAATACTTGTATTTTTTAAATATTTTTATGTGATTTTTTCGGGATTTTTTTTGACAATTTAAACAACTTTTTTGCGAATTTTAAATGCATATAAATCGGTTACCTTATTATATTATATTAATCATTTTTTTTTTTTTTTTTATATTTATTAGAATATAATATAAATATACTATCTGTAATAAAGGTTACATATGAGCCGAATAAATAATATATATGACCTGAAAGCTCAAGAAAAGTAGCTAACCCAGCAGTTACACTCAGACAAGAATTGTTAGGCTATTTTATATATAAATATAATTAATAATTTAAAAAAAAAATTAAAAGACGTCGAATAGGGAAATGGACCTAGTCAATTGGACGTGGTCGTTTGAACGTGGGGACAATTGGATGTCAAAAAAAAAAAAAATTAAAAAAAAAATGAATCATTAAAAATATTTGTAGTGCCATTTTCTGCTGGTTTATCTATATTTATAAATTATAAAACCACCGATATTATGTTTATTATAATATAACTACGAGTATAATGGTATCGTACCATATTGAACCTTATCGATTATTATTGAATGTAACGCATTACCAATAGATCGAATCGTATCGGTTCGACGTAGATACTCATATTTTATACGTTTATAATACACACTCACATACATAAGTTTATAAATGTGCTAGTCGTATACAAATTGTGTATACAAGTGTCCTGGTAAGATGGCATTAATTAACTCGAATCGCGACGGTGAAGTTTTTTTGAATGATGGTTCCATGTACTTATTTGACGCCTTTTGTTCTGATGGTTTAAAACGGTTTTAACGATGTAGATATAAAAGAGAATATAAGGCTCGTGTGCAATGTGCATACTGGTATAACAGACTTAGTTGTTCTTAAGCGTATAGACAATCTTACTTATATACAAGTCAACCGATGATTCATGATTAAATAGGACTCAGTAGGATAACTGATAATACTGAAGAAATAAAAAGACGTCCTAGGATAATGAGGACGGGTGCAGCCACTGTAATAGATAATTTGCTTTGTCGACAGTATAACACATGCCATTTTATAATAAATAATTAAATAGGCTTAATATATTTTCTTTAATAATATTTGATTAATGTTATACCGATTTTCCCAATTTTCCTACGTTTTTCCCGGTTTTTCAAATTTGATGAGAAAACTCCTGAGAAAATCAAAAAATTACCTTCTTTAAGTACCTTTCCATACCGATTTTCTTTCAGGAAAGGTGTTACACTTAGAAATCTAAACAAGTCTTCTAGTAGAAAAGTAGTAAACAGATAAACAAAAAAAAAAAAAAAAAAAAAAAAAAATAAACATCTTTGTAAAACTATAAACTTCTACGCTCCACTCAGAATCTAAAATATATTTGAACAAATTTTTATTTTTTCAGTTAAATATCGAATAGCAATATCTAATTACGAATAATACATTGGCACTAATAATGTATTTCAAATATATTTTTTCTTTACAATGCAATTACTATTATCATGTATTTTTGGCTGAGATATTATGTTATGTATAGAGGGATGGTGAACTATGACATATGTGATTTTTTTTTTTTTCTGAAATTTTAAATGCAAACTACGGCAGAAAAACAAAGTATCATAGAAACTACGGTAGATACCGAAAAGGTACATTATGCTAATTGCCAGTGACGTATTTAGGCATTATGTGCCCTTGGGCAACATTTAATAAGCGACTTCCCTCTAAAAGAATGTACATTTAGCATTGAATATTTTTTTTGTAGATAGTAAACAACAATGATATTGATAAAGGTATTTAAATATTAAATAAATTGGTTTTTACAAACATATGGCATGGCATATGTTTTAATTTTCCATAAAAGAGAATCGTATCTATGAAAAATAACAACTATTATACATTTTATTTTAATCGATTTATTTGCAACTATTTTATTACTAAAATAAAGTAACTGGTATATAAAAACGTTAAGAATACACTGCAGATAAATGACAATAATGTCCAAGTGGTTTTAAATGATGAATTTAAAACAAAATTAATAGTCGAGTCGTTTTTGTTTAATCACTTTAGTCTAAATTATGTTGTCTACCAAAATTTAGACACGCATTTTTCAATGTTATTCATGTTAAAACCTACATTAAAGTTATTAAAATAATATAACTATAATGAAATATTAATATAAAATAAATTACCCTGCAGGATTATCATTAGATTAAAAAAAAAAAAATGATGGCAATAAATCAGCATTTATCTCATCGACGCTATAAAACAATTAAACACTAAAATACAATTATTTACTTACAAATATAAAACAAATGAATAAAAAAGATTTTAGATTTACTTTTAATCTAAATATTTGCACTAATTGTAGTGGGGTCATGCAGTTCAAAATTGTTTGTATTTGAATAAATCAGGTTCATATTTATTTGTGCGATTTGGCTTAACATCTCTTCATTAACGTAGTTAGTAAATGCGATCATTTTTTATCGATGCCATTTTATATTATAAGGTTATTTATATATTTTTTAGTACAAAATCTGAAATTCCATTACAAACAATAGTCTCTCTCTAGTATTTTCACTATCGGAAATCAAATCAAATAATCAATACTAATCAACATTCATAAATTGTATAACTTTCATCAAATCTAAAAGACATCAGGTGAAACAAATACGAATATAAATACGAGTAAAGACACTGTAGCCGGAATAATATGAATATTTAAAATTTCGTATAGTTTTTCATTTACGGGATAAGAAACCGCGTGTAAATTTCAAATACGGAGAAATAACTGATATATTTTATAATTTCGTATTTTCATAACAATTTTACTATAATTTTATTTACTCGCATTATGTTTGTAATGAGTTTATTAATAAATTAATATTTCATAACAAATTGCCGCAGTCAGCCATAATTTTTTTTTTTTTTTCTGTCGCAGTTTGCATAATATCGCATATTTTAGATTAATGTCAATTTTTTCGTATTCCACGTTATGTCGATTTACGTTATCAAGATTTTCATAATATAACGCCGGTGTTATTATTTTCGCGATTTACGGTGTAACTACGGGTCTAACAGAAACAACATTAGAGAGCAAAACGTTTTCGGAAACATTTGTTTTATTATGATTTTTTTTTTTTTTTTTGATTTTTTCTTCTCGCAATTTATGCTTTATGCTTTCTGGTTTTCGCGCCGAGGCCCGCGGCCGCAGAAGAATCGTTTCGTCATATCGCCGTGTCGTTTCGTTAATAATGCATTTTAACGAATTTTGAGATACACGTTTCGTTGCGATATAAGTGACGATATTATTATACGGAATCGTTAGGTCATGAAACCCATATTGGTGTAAAACTAGCTATTTTTTATTATTTTTTTTTCTACCGACCAATAAAAAATATATGCACAAGTATATAGAATATAAATATCTGCTCTATATATATATATATATATATATATATATATATATATATATATATATATATATGTATTATGCACGTACAATTGTGTATTGTACACGTATATTTAAGTGTAGCTGCAGAGCTGCAGACTAGTATTGCTCATACCTGCACATACAATAATAATAATAATAATAATAATAATATAATACGTATACATTACGCCTATCGCTGCTATACAGCGTGTATACATATATATATATATATATATATAATAATATGATATAAATACATATATATATATATATATATATGTATTTATATCATATTATTACAGCGGCGGTATTTGAGGCAACCGTACACCGTATACCTGTACGTATTATACACTCTCGTTGCCCCGCATACGCGATTTCGTTTCTGTTGGAAACACGTATCCGTTTGTACGTATATAAATAGAACATAGGTATATAATATATAATGTGATAAAGCATATAATATTGTATATATATATATACGCGCACACACACGCGGGTCGGTGGTTAAGGTAATAAGGTGCGATATTTCACGGTTCGTTTGACACTGCGTAACAGCCAAAAACGGCCAAAAGGTAACGTGTGGACCGCCGCATTAAAAGACGATGAAACTAATAATATACGGAATATATACGCTTGCGTGTGTGCGTGCGTGCGCGCGTGTGTACGCGCCGTGTTACAATCGGCTCACACATACGCGCATTAGATACACACGTCAAACCGACCGGTTCTGAAATACATATAACGCAAATAATATTGTATCGCAATAACTGTACAACATATACATGTATATATATGTATATATATATACATGTACATAATACATATTTCCAACGTGTACGGCGCAGTTATTTCTACACGTCGTCACCCTACATACTGTATATTTATGTAATTCCACGTGCCCGATTCTGTAAGTATATTATCTACATACCTGTACGCTCGTGTGTTATATGCGCGCAGAGGCATTCGGGAGAGGGAGGGCGGCTTACGATTTCGCGCGTACCCCAATTGCACGGGAACACGTGTAATTGTGAAACCCGTGTGTTTAAATACGCGCGTAGACATATTTAACGATTGCCGTGTGCTGCACGATATGCACGTTCGGGTGGTTTTCATATTCCGGTAATGAGTCTTAAAAAAATAAATGCTGGACACTGCGGACGGGCAGGCCACGGTTGTACGTGTTGTTCAACACACGGACATTACCGAATAAATGCTCCGAATAAATTAAACACTCGTAGGAAATCGCAAGTCCTAATAGAGATATGTTTAAATGGCGTTGTAAAGGTACGCCGTTCTCGTATAATACGACGAGTGGCGAGTGCGGTAAACTGCAAAGAAATCGACGTATTTTACCGTTTTCTTAGTATTACCAAGCCGATATACCCTAAAAAGAAAATACGCACAGAAAAAAAAAATGGTCAATTTCGCAATAAAATAAAACAATTTTTTTTTTTTTTTTTTGTGGAATTATGATTTTTATTGTTCCGCGTTTTTATCTGTGTAGTAATTCAAATCCACGTATGAAAATCGTTACTTAAAACTGCAGTGTATACAAAATGTATGCATATAGTAGGTGCAATGTTGGCACCAACTGCATTTAATTCCGATTTACTATATTTTGTATAACGATATAAATTATTATGCAGTATAAAATCTGGTACCTGCAGTAATACCCGCGGAAAATATAGTATCGATTTACTGCGTTTTGGCGTAGTTTTTTTTAGTTAATGCGATCTGTTCTAATTATGTTTGATTACTTCACCTTACTAAAACAAAAACGCGTACTCCGTTGAACCGTACGAAAACGATTTCAGGAGGCGCTTTATACCGGAAAATATACTCAATTGGTTAGCCATGGCCTAATATACAAATGGAAAAGAAGCCATTAACGAAAGTTATATAATTACTGGTCTTGGTCAAAATTCTCCCGGGAAGATGCAGCCATTAAAGAGTAATTGGTACTGAACATATAGTTACAAGATATGCATAAGACATGTCATAATCTATTATTATTTCGGTATTTTTTTTTTTTCTTATACATAAATTTTCATTTAAGTATACCATTAAACGCATATTGACGAAGAAACTTTTCTGAATTCGTCGGGAAAGTCGAAACTCCGCTCCCTTTTCTTTTATCATCGCCCACGTCTCGAGCAAAAACGTATTCTCGTATTTCTCCTCGTCCAATTCAAAATCTTGGCTACGCCACTGACGCAAAGCATATTCGGACCTGTCAGGATTTTTTTTTAATAAAACAACCGTACATATTTTCGAGATGTATTAATTTATACATTATACATTATTTATAAGGCGGGTGTATATCATTTACCTATGTTTCGAACGGTATCTACTATCTATAGTATAATTGTTCGTGTATGCTGTATAATATTATACGAATACACATGAAATAATATATAACACAATATATTATACTACACTACGATGGCAATTTGACAGAATCGTATTTATTTTACCTCGACAAAACAACCTCTAATACCATTATTGTTATATGGTGTGTTTGACATTCGCGGTGTACACTGCAGAAGCACAGCGTAAAGGTATAAAAGTTCACTCTGAATCATGCATCACATTGCACACATTGTCTATTAAATGTTATATCGAAACGTTTCAAATTTATAACATGAGTACACGAGTATAGTGTTTGAAGTTATGAAATATTGATTTCTTCGTTAAATTGGTTTGGCCTTATAACTTTATAATTTTGCGGTTTAATCTAAATTGTTCATACGAGCAAAATAAACCCAGCGTAACGATCGCAATAAACAATCAATTAGTACATAGATGCTTCTTATTATTTATTTTACATTTCGACTAATTGAAAGAAACAAAAATAAATGATCAATATTGTTGAATATGTGTCGGGTATTGTGATAGCAAATGCATATTGGCCTTATACACCAATCATATTCTGAAAATACTAATACGTATACTTACAGAGAATATTTAGAGTATGTGGTCAAAGAAAAAAATCATTTTATTTTGTAATATTTAGTAAGGCAATTTACAATAAAAACAATAAGATTTGAATGTAATATGAAAAACATGTCGAATAAAATTATATATATATATTTATATAAATTTCATTAATAATGAACAAAATCGTACCGAAAAATTATTTTTTTAAATTTATGAAGAATCACACAGACACATTTCAAAAGTTCATGTTCAATTCATTTATCTATGGTACGGTAATTTCATTTTACTGCGCGTGTTCCAAAGTGTACACTTCACATAAAAAAAAAAAAAAAAAAAAAACATCTTTGTAATACCATAAGTTTCTTAGCTCCCCACTCACAATCTAAAATGTTAAAATCAGTAGACAATTTTATTTTTATTTTTTACACAAGCATTAACACTCATTGTATCATAATATGTTATACCCCTGAAAGAATACTGACAAAACTCGAAAAATCCATTTTTCGAATTATTAATATCAAAATATGCAAAATATCACCCTTTATAATTATATAAAACATTTACTATATAGTATACAAGATGATTTTTTTTTTCATTTATTTAACATTAAAGACATTACAAACTCGAATGTCTTTATGTCTACCTAAAATAAATTATATTTTCCAGTCTCTAAATATTAACACTTTTGAGATATGACTTTATTCTGACCTTTATTGCAGACTAATGTTGTTGCACAATACTTTTCTAGCCGGAATAAAGTCATATATCAAAAGTAACAGTTTGACACGGGAAAAATTATACTACATTATGAAGAATTGTAAAACATTAAAAGTCGATTTCCCAACATTTTCATATTTTGATTTGAACCACTATTCGTTTATAACCAGCGATGTTAGGTATTGTTTACCGTAATTATATACTCGTATATACAGTACAAAACATTATATAAGCTAATATACAAGGTCCTGATCAATAAGCCTGCAAGCAGTACGAGACCGAAATGTACACACCGCCAGAGATATTGGCTTGATATAGAACTTTTTTTCGTTCACCCTTGACCTCTCACCACTGCTTTGCAGACGTCCAAATGCCAAACTGTCATATATTTTCACGCGAGACAGACAAATAAGATAGATAAGAAAAATGTCACTTTTTCCGCCATAACGCTTTTTTTTCCGCGAACCCCCCTTCCCCAAGTATATATATTCACGGACCACCTAGGGGTCCGCGTATCCCCGGGTCGAAAAACGCCGGTATAGAGTGGACAGAGGTTCGGGATGCCCGACAAGGACGGGGATTGAAGACGCGGCGAATCGCGAGAACGACGGACAGACCTCGGCCGAAGCGGCCGGCCGGTGTTCGGGGTGAGAAATAAAAAAAAAAAAAAATGCCGAAACGCGTCTCGTGAAATCGTCCGTCCGGATATTCCGCGAAATTTTCAAAAAACCCTCGGCGGCGTGACCGATAACCCCCCCCCGGTAACGCGAACGCGCGCACAAAAGCGTACAGGTGAGCACAATTACAGGCGTTTTGGGCGTCTTGACTATTTCGGCGACTTTGGCCGACGCGTTATTTTTATTTATATACACGCGTTACGGGCCGGTATCGATCTAGTGACATACTTTCGTTTACCCCCTTTCCCCCCCCTCCCACTCAGTCCATAATTAATTGACGATAATAGTTACGTAACGCACACGTCGACGTTATTATAAACTGAACGTCCGCAATCGTTCGAAAATTTCTTTCAACTTGTACATAATAATGTACGATAATGCCCATACCTATCCGTCTGCACAATGCGCGGGACACCGCCGGCGCGCACGTACGACTACGTTATGTTGGTACTATTATAATTTATTAACGCGTGTGCCTACACATGTATAGGTGTTCTATTATAGCGTCCATTGTTAAACGAAATCAATAATTTATATTAGCCTCGATAAATTAGAAGGAAAAAAAAATAAAAAAAAAAATAAAAAAATAAAAAAACAAGCGTTTATTAATAATAATTTTTCGCCGGATAGGTATAGGGTGTACCGTCATAATTTAGGCGCGTAACATAATTGCTACAAAACATTATAACATTCAATACGAGACGAATAATAATCATCGCGGAGCGTTCTAATTTCGCGCATGTTTAATTAATAATTACGTAGGTAACGTAATATTATTATTTCGGACGAGAATTCAAAACGATTACGATACGTCGTTATTTAATAACGCGGTAAAAATGTAAAACGAGACGGACGTATATTAAATTATAGATAGGTACAGGATGACGGCGGTTAAAGTGGTAAAAACTTCGGAAGGAGACTCTATTTACCGAAAATCGAGAGGCGTTTCCGGGAACTTATTAAACCGTCAACAAAACTTTCAGGAAACCCGTCATCGCGGAGACAAGACTCCCAAAGCGTTTTTCTCTTATACAAATTTGTTCGCACAAACTACATATTAATATAGTTTAAAAATAAACTGCACAACCCCCCCCCCCCCACCACAACGAAAAAAAACAAAAAATAAATATATATATATATTCCCACGCGCATGTCTGCTCGGTAAAAATGAAATGAAACACGGTCTAATTACCGTATATAATCTAATAGATATTAAGATGGGACGTGATACCCGCATGTGCTGTCGCGGTACAACTTAACGGACAACATATCAAAAACAACCACACGCAGATAATGAATTAATTTTTGATTTTATAGTAAAAGCGCCTATTCTAAAATTAAAAGTGACCAATATTCCGGAGGGCAAGACGATGCGTTTTTTTGTTCCGTTATTCTAAATGTAATTCCAAATACATCGTTTATAACACTAAAAACTAGTTAAACGTATTTGAACGACCGTAAATTTTCAAAAAATGAATTTAAAAAAAAGAAACGCATCGTCTTTACCCTCCAAATTATCGTCCTCAATTAATTGTATACATTAGTTGCTATTACTGTTAGACCAAAATTAACGCAGTTCTACGTAGTCTGCGTAAAGATTTTGCTGTGTCACCCGTTAGTCGGACTAACAGCGTGTGTATCACCTAATCGTCGTGAATTCATTTTCGTTCGAGTTTTTAACGTTTCTTTAAAAAAAAATCGCAATGACAATAACTAAAGCGTCCCCATAGACTTCGAAGACTTAAGCTAAAGGGGACTGATAATTTTAAGAAGAGGGACACTGTCCATTCACTTTAACCACTGAAGGATGATCCATTTATCACAAACCACAGCGATTTTCTCGAAAAATTTTTTTTTTTCAATCATTGTGGAATCGTTTAAACTTCTTATTTTAACATTATTTTCACATTTTCATCCTTATTTACACACTTACACACTTGTGATTTTCAAATAGCAACGTCCTTCCTTTTATACGTAGGTTTGAATAGAGAATACGTTTCAAAATATTGTAATAAACATTATGACCAGCATAACACTCATATCGGATTTATCGTACATGAATTATATTAGTTTAAAATTCAGACCGAAAGAGTTGGGAAGGGTTTGGCATTCTTCATTTAAAAATGGATTTGAAGTTTGTTACCTTTCCCTATGAGCGAAGGGAGACAATTCTTCCACAGATTTAAAAAAAATTTGAAAAATATCATAGAATATTGCAATTTTTAGCTGTCGATGTCATGTATAATATACATTGTATATTAATAATGGTTTATATTATTTACTTTTAGAAAAATTGTTATCATTATAAGTTAGAGCAAAATTACTGGTAGAAAAGTTAGCAACAAAAAAAAAAAAAATCGTAATTCTTTTAACACATATAAACAACATTTTTAATACATACATTTCTTACGTTATCCAGTTTTTTTCGGTTTTTCAATTTTGAGGAAGAAATTTCTGAGAAAATCGAAAAATGACCTCTTTAATGTACCTCCTCAGTCAGATTACTTTTAGAAAAAGTGCTATAATTTTTAATCGGATCAAAATTGCTGGTAAAAACGTTGTACACAGAAAAAAAAAATATTGTTTTACTAATACCTATACATTTTGTACATTTTCCGTTTTTCCGATATTTTATCCCGGTTTTTCCCAGATATTGTAAAAACCACTTGAAAAATCAAAAAATGACCTCCCTAAATTACCATGTGTATACAATTTCTATTCCGAAAGTAAGCTAAACTTGGTATATCGAAGTAAGATTTCCGGTAGACAAGTTTGCACAATAAATCTGGTGGTATTTTTCGATTAAAATAGCCCAAGGAAGCAATATCCAGGTAGCTAGGTACACCTAAAATGTGTTTGTTTTTTCCCTGTTTAAGGAGAAGGGAAAAAAAAAGTGCAAGCAATTTTTTTTCGAAACACGGGTTTGAACCCGCGACTCCTATTGGATGAAAATAAGTATATTTAACCATGAGGTCACGACGAACATCCTTTAAAAATGACAATGTAGAGTTATTTAATATATTATATAACACATAAACTCCGCATAATATTAGAACTTCACAAAGTTCTAATTTCGTAACTTAGTCAATTCGCTCAATACCGATTTAAATCTGCAATAAATTTAAAAGTATTTCTGTTCAAGTCTAACAATTTTACCACAAAGTACCTACCGAATAAATATTACGTACAAAGCTCTCATTATGAAAAAGTCTATAAATAGCCAAAAAATGGCTATTTATACATTTATAGACTTACATTTTTTTGAAAACTGTATCACGTCTAGAAGAGACAAATATAAGTTTTCTGTCCAAATTTTAAGCCTTTACGAGTAAGTTCAACTGAATTATAACAAATAACAAAATTGAAAATAATAAAAACATTATTTTCGTTATTTCTCGTTTTTCTTACGTTTTATCCTGGTTTTTCTCAGATATTATGAAAACCGCTTAGAAAATCAAAAAATGACCTCCTAAAAATACCATCTGGACAACATTCTCTTTCAGAAATGGTGCCGCGCGTATATGTCCGACTATCCAAACAAGACTTCTGGTAGACTTTTTGTACACAGTATAAAAATAAAAAAATAAACATCTTTGTAAAACCAATACATTCTTTGCTATACTCAGGATCTAAAAGTTAGTAGTATATTGTTATAATATAATTTTTCTTTTTTTAAAATTAGTAAAATAAAAATATGTGTACGTAATGTTATTAAATATTTTTTTTGTCTGCATATTTCACTGTACGGGATCTTTTTTCTCCAAAAGTAAAATAAGCACTCCCCTCCCCCTCTCCATAAATGCTTACCATTTGCCTACATAAATTTCTTTGGAATTAAGCCATGTCTGTTTTCCTTAAAAATATAATAAAATCAATAAACGAGTATAAAGCTGATTACACGCAACGCAATTCGAACGTGGTTTTTGATTTATTATTAAATTTGTATTAACAGCTATATAGTAACTAAATAATCATAAGTACGGAATGGATTTACATGTATTTTAAATCCACTAAAAAGCGCTTAAATTGTCAAAAGAGCAGTAAAAAATATTAAAAAATGCAACACGTACAAATATGTTCGAAGAAAATTACTTTGTAATGATCGTTTTTTTAGTGCTGAGAAATTATTTTTAATACGTTAAAAAACAATAGATAAGGAAAATTTTAAACCCCTCTATACGTTTATTGCTCTTTTAAATATTTTTAGTGCTTTTTTATGAAATTTTTAAGCGTTTTTTTGTGCATAAAAATGCGTTCCCTACGTATAAGTAATACGTAATCGTTAAGTTAATTTTAAAAAGTTGTATTTTACTTGTTACCATCGTGATTGATCCGGTTTCAAACTAGAATCACAAAACCCACGTTAAAAACCGTTAATGTTCATTGTCTTAACGGATTTTCGCGATTCGCGATCGTTCAAACATCGTTTTAGTCGACAAAACATGTATCGATTTTTCGCGGGAAAAACGACTGTGTTAAGGTTGTTTTTTTTTTTATTTTTTATTTTTTTTATTTGGTTGTAAAGTTCGAAAAACCGCGGAAAATATTAACGCGGCGCGCCGTCGGCAAGTAATAATAATAGTAATTATATACCTAAATACACGCGTAACACCGATAATGTATTTCGTCGCGAAACGCGCGCAGTCCGTCTGCGACAAGCGGCCGTCTGTCCCCGCGGCGAACACTGCGAGAGACCGTTTTGTTTGTAAGTTGTTTTTTTTTTTTTTTTTTTTTTTT